>CM014733.1:64789708-65031949 GCA_004329165.1 Spatholobus suberectus | reverse complement strand
AAGACATCATTATCCAGGGTAACAATGGTGTAAAAAATTTGATGTGCAAATAACAAAACTATTTGAAATAAGATAATTATTAACCATAATATTTTTTTTTACATGACCACATTAATAGGACATTTTTTCCCAACCAGATTCAGATCAGTCAGGATTTAATATAATTTTTGAATAGATATAAACACAACCCTTTATTCATCAATCCCTAAGTAAAAAGGATAAAGGTAAACAAGGTTTCATGGCTAAGGGCAATTCATGCAAACATTTTACATCACATAATTTTTGGCTTCTTTGTCTTCTTCTTTTTGGCAACACGAGATTTTATCCCCTTCTGGGAAAAGAGTATCATAATTTCTGCTACCTCAAAGTCACTAAGGTTATCTTTCACTCTTAACCTGAGCTTTGCAAATTCAGCATGTGTTTTTTCAAGCTCAGAGCGTTGTGTCCCTATTTTTTGTTTGATGGCCTCGTCGTGCTCTACAACCTTCTTTTCATCATCACACACTTCCTTCATAATATCATCAAATTCTTGATTATGCTCATCAATTTTAACAACAGAAGAGGGGGCATTTTGGGCCTCAATTGATCTCGGTTCTTGCTGAAGATACTTGGTCGCAACAACATCAACCCTTGGGTGCCCGAATGAATAAGGTTTGTTTCCAGGAGAGAACACAACAATAGCAATCTCTGCATCGCACAAGATGGTTAACTCATTAGCTTTCTTAAACAAACCTGATCGACGCTTTGAGAATGTGACCTGCCTTATGTTGGGGTCCTTCACTAGCTCAATGTCAATTTTTCGACGACCCATAATTTCTTCACTTACACCTGCCTCTCACTACCAATTATTAAATAAAAAATTAAAAAGGAAAAGAAAACATGAGAGAAGAAACTAGAAAGAGGGGTTTTTGTAAAGGTTGTGTTTTTCGGCCAATCCCACACCTTTTTTTATATAATACTAGAATCAAGGTTCATGTTGAATTTATAATTTTCAATTCTTTTTATTTATGGACATTGTTTTCACCGACATCAAAAGTATTTAAACATTTCCCAATTTTACAAATAAATACTTTTGGCTTGCATTTTTTTTTTCCGGTTTATTGGAATTAATACTAAATAAGTGTGAATATTATATTTATTGGAAAACAAGAAATCTAAACCCTATCTTTATTAGATATGATCATTGATGCAAATGAAATCATAAGCTTTAGATGAAATATAGTTTTTGTTCATTCTAAATCAAATTCTTTATTTTAATTTTTTACCACATTCATTCTCATCACTCAAAATTTATATTTTTTAATCAAAAACATTTCTTTTTAGTCATATTTTAAAATTAATATAAATTGATATTATTTTAGTAAATTTTTTAATGGAATACCAATTTAATCAAATTGGGTTAATTTGAATAAACATTTTTTTTAAATGATACAAAATGATATCGCTTTAGTAAACATTTTTAAAAGAATACCAATTCAATTAGATTGGGTTAATTTGAATTAACAAAATTGATGAGTTTTTTATAATCATATTTTAAAATAAAAAGAATACCAATTCAATTAGATTAGATTAATTTGAATTAACAAAATATTTTATTTTAAGCCAACGTTATCTAAAAGATCAATTTTTGTTAGAGGTGCTCACGGGTTGAATTAGTTCGGATTTAGGATAAAATCAAATTTGACTAATCATATTTAAGTAGGTTGGTTTGATTTGAATTTACAAAAAAAAAAAAAAAAACTTAGTCAATCCAAACCAAACCAATTCAATTAAGATTTGGTTGATTTGGATTGGATCATTTGCTTATAATAAAAAAATTATTATATTTTTAAGTTTTTATCTCTAATTATTATCCACTTTATATAATTTTTTAATTCTATAGTAGTATAAGGCAAAAAAAATTATTATTCTTTTATGACTAAATATTTATTTTATTTAATATTTACTATAAATATGATTAAAAATTACATAAGTAATATAACTAAATTAAGACATTTGGTAACATTAGATAAGATCATAAGAAGATTAAAATGAATTAAGAGGAAAAAAAAAAGAAAAATAGAAGAAGAATTTAAGTACCAAAATCTAAAATGTGTTAATTCAAAGTTAAAAAATAATTGATTTGGTCCTCAAGTTGGTTTGGGTTGAAAAAAGATAAATCAGATAACCGAACAAAATATAATTGATTTTGTACGAATTTGAAGTAAAAAGAACTAATTAACCAAACCAACCCAAACCATTCTAATTGATTTGGTTTGGATTGTCGAGTTCATCGGATCAATCTGATGAACACCCCCAATTGTTGTATTTTTTATTGAATAAATTCCTATTTTAGTTTACTAAAAAAATATTACCAATTTTTTTTTAAAAATAAAAAATAATGATTATTAATTTTCATTTAAGGAATAATTTAATATCTTCTATATATAAAAAAATCAATAAAATATTAATAAAATAAAAAATACAACCGACTTAGACTTTATGCTTTTTACAAAAAGGTGCCTTCAATTTTATTTTATTGTATATAGTCCTTAAAATTTACTTATTTTTATAATAAATCATTTTGTTAACTTGGTGTTAATTCATTAACAGAAGTTGGCTTAATTAGCATGTGATCTGTATAATGACGTGTCAAAACATTATCCTTTCCATTTTATTAAACATTACCATCCTTTTTCTACTTCTTTTATTTATTTAATAAGTAAACAGTTGAAATTTATCAACTAATTGGAACAAAATGAAGGTCAAAGTTCAATAAGGAATTTAGATTCCATAGCATACTAGGAAATCAACAACCTATAACACCAATAACCAAGAAAGAAGATTTTATTAATTAATATTCCAATGATCAAAAGTGGTAGTGACAATGAAATGCAAAGAAAATGAGATGAAGAAATGTTAATCTTTTTCTTTTATCTTCTTTTCATTCATTATTATTGTCATGAAACACTACTAACATAGCAATGTTGATGATATTCAATTACTTTCACCCTTTTTCAAACAAACAATTCATTACATTCACTTATTCAAAACTAATTTCTATATTTGTATTAAATGCAATCATGACTATTGATGACACCCATAAATATGCACAAGATATTTTCTATACAAATGTTATCGAAGCTTGTTGTAACACTGCCTTATACCCTTTTTTTATACGTACACCAAGGTATTTCTCAATCAATAATAAAAGGATGCAATTGATATACACTAAGATACAACATAAAGAGAACAACATAGGACAAATGCTTAAGTTATAGGATAACTTTTTATCTTGTACATTGTTTGGTTGACAATGGACAATACAAGTAAAACAATGTAAAATTTACTGCAATTCCCTTTTTAATGTTAATTATCTATATTAACTATTTTAATACAACAACGGTAGTGGTGATAGTGGCAGCAATAGTGGTGGTGAATGTGGTAGCAGCGATGACAACAATGGTGGTGGTAGTGGTGGTGACAATAGAGGCGGTGGTATTATTGGTGGCGATGGTGGCAACATCTATGTCAATGAAGGAAACAATGACAGCACCGACAATGGTGGTGGAAATGGTAGCAATGGCAATGGTGGAGATATCAGTGGTAATGGCAGCAACAATGACGACGATGGTCAATGGTGATAGCGCTTGCAACAACGATAATGGTGGCAGCAATGACTGCAATGATGGTGATAGTCAATGACTGTGGTGGTGGTGGCAACGACTATAGCACCAATGGCAGCAACAATAGCGGTGGCACCAGTGGTAGACAACAATAATGGTAGTAACGGCGATGACAATCATGGTTTTGGTGGTAATGATGATGTTATTGGTGACAATGACGATGACAGTGGCAGGGGAAAGACAAGAGAGAGAAAATATAGTTGTTAAACAAGAACTAAAAGTGGATATATTTGTCTTTTGAATATTTTGTACTTAGGACAAAAATTGTCCTTAGTTTATTAAGTAACAACAATTTGAGTTTTTGTCATATCCATCTTCACATGATTTGTGTTGCCCTATGATCTTTTCTTAAATCAAACATGGAAAAATATATTTGTATTAGCAAATCAAACGAACCCAAAGACTGAAATAGATTTTGCCTCTTTTCACAAAGTCTTTCCTCTTTTTTAATTAACCACAAAGTCTTTTCTATACACACAACCATGATTAGAACCTTAATCAACATAATTAAAAATATATAGTTATTTACTATGTTTGGCTTTGTTACTATACCTTTTACATAGTTTGAGAGAATTATGGAAAGAGAAAACTCGAAAGGAGAGAAAATTTTATTTGAAATAAGAAATTTATCTATTTATCTATCTACTTGTCATTTTATTATAAAAATATAAAAGTCATTTAATATAAATATATTTTGTTTCCTTTTACTTAAAACATTTAAATGATAAAATAAAAAATAATTTTCTCTATATTTTTTATTCATTTTTTTTATTTTCTTCTCTCTTTATATCTAAACAATGTAATGGGGTGTCAACAAAATTACAAACATCATTAAAATAGAAATAGAAATAAAATAAAATAAAAATTGAATTCTTATTTCTAGAATATATTGGTGGAATCTGATAAGGTGAGGACAAGTGAAAATATTAATGGCTACTTGATAGAATTAAAAGAAGCTAGTGAGTGAAGCCTCAAAACACTAGAAGTTACTTTTTTTAGTATATCATCAAGAGGTTTGGTAATTTCATCGAAATCCATGATTAACCTCTTCACTTTAATAATGTCAAATTATAGAATCTAATAATTATCTTTATATATTTAAAACAATTGTTCCTGATTGTGACACTTTGTGTTTTAACTGTTTTTATTAATAATTTGTTTACACACTAATCAAGTGAAAATAATAAGAAAATTATAAAACTTAATTAAATAAATTTATTGTTATTTTGTAGTTGAGTTTCAATTGTTAATTTAGTTAAAACTTAGACTATGTTGCTAACATATAATGTAGATTTACATTAACTTCTATAGAGAGACAGTTTAACCTATGTGATGGTTAAGTGTGATAAATGATAATTAGTCATGCCTACTCTTTTAGAATTTTAGAAGTGATTCTAATACTTGCAAAAATATTATTATTTTATCCTATATTAAATATGGGTTTAATTAACTTTTTGGTCCCTATAGTTGCGCAAACTTTACCTTTTAGTTCCTTAAAAATAATCAGTTTTAGTCTCTATACATGCACTTTTGATATCGGTTTGGTCCTTGTCGTCAAGTGTGTCTTAACTCTGTGAAATAAAATTGTCACAAAATGAAAATTGGCGGTGAAAAACCATCACAAATTGACATTTTCTAGCATTTTTTATTCAATTTGTGGTGGTTTAAAACAGTAAGAACCAAATCGATATCAAAAGTACATGTATAGGAACGAAAATGAATTATTTTTAACTATGAAGACTAAAAAGTGAAGTTTGGGCAACTATAGGAACCAAAAAGGTGATTAAACCTTAAATATACACTTTATGGGAGCAGCACGGAGCATAGCTAGAGGTAGAGTAGTGCTAGAATACCATTAAAATTACCAAATTGCCCTCTTAATTTCAAATTCACCATAAGGAGTTAAGGACAAATATTTGCTTCAATTTTTACAAGAATAGGAAATTTCACCAAAATGGTAAAAGCTAAATCGTCACAAACAAGATCGCAACAAGACAATAAAAAACTTAAAGAAAAATGGGAGTTTCCACCAAAGTTTATTTTTACCAGAAAAAAAAAACATTTGGAAAAACCTTAAAAAATGGTCTTAAACCTAAAGTTGGATTCAAGGGTTGATTACGCATAAAGAAGATATTAACACCCTATGACATTCATTATAAAATGGTTATCGTTAACCTAATGTGGAAAAATAATAACTGTCTTACTATCTTGCTTGTAAAATTATTAAAATCTATTCATTCTTAAAATTTAATTACACATGCACTTTTATTTTTTTGGAAGAAGATTTATTTTATTTCTTGAATTTTGATATATATACATTTTATAAAAGAATTTATATTAAGAAGAGGAATTAGATTTGTTTATTTATTTATTTATTAGCTTAACATGGTGTGGACTTGCTCTTATGTATCTCGTAGTGTAATGGAGAACTCATATTTACATAGTTTTTTGGTAAAAAAAAATGTTTTATGGGTTGACAAATTTTAATTAAAGAATTATTGGTCTTTTATGTTTAGATAGGGTAAGGATTGTCGAGATGTTACATCTTGGGCATCCCTTTGCATTTAAAGTTAAAGTCCCCTACAAAATATCAACCACAAAGATAGGTGAGATAACATATGTGGGACATTTACAAAGAAGCATGTTTTAGACCATATTTTTGTGATGACCAAGCAGGAAGTGGAACCAACATGGCAATCATTAAACCTCTATTTTTATTTGTTTTGTATTTGGAATTTAGAAAGGTTAGGAATTGCCAAGCATCCTATCTTAGACATTCCATTTTATCTAGATCTATAGTCTATCATAGAGCATCAACTATAATGATAAGTGGCGTAACAAATGTGGGACATTTATGAAAAACCACATATTCCAAATGAAGTATCATTTCTATCTAATTTTTTTTTATGTATGTATATCTATTTTAGAAAAATTTAAGAAGCGCCAAGACACTGTGTTTCAAGCATTCTTTCACTTTATCTAAAGTCCTTTACAAGATGTCTACCGCAATGATAGATGACCTAACAAAGTGGAAAACTTATAGGAGACCACATCCTAGACAAAAAAAAATTATTATTTTAGAAATGTTTGGTATTGAAATAAATATTTTATATCAAATTAATGTATTCGTTCAATGAAATACTTACACTTTTTAACACCCAATTTAATTAACATGTTTTTTGGATAAGCAAAATTTTATTAATTTTAAAGAAGCTAAAATTGAGCACAAGATGTGCTTAGTTTAAACTTATAATACAAAGTTATTGCTCCATTACAAGAAAAAAAAACCTCTCCCAATTTAATTTACAATTTAATAATTATCAAATAAACGAATGGGCAATAAAATAAATAAGAGGTCAATTAATGTTAATGAAAAACGTAGCTCCAAGAAAAGTAAAAGGATTATACTAATTTTATTTTATTCATTCTTTCAATTTGTGAGAATTAAATTGTACTATTATTCTATGTTACTTACAAATAAAAAATAATAATAAAAATAAAATAAGTACAAAGTAATGGTGTAGGGGGCTCAATCCTTTCCTCTACTATAAAATCCTATTTGGGTCTTATTATCTTAGTCCTATTTATTTCAAAAGTCAAGGCAATGCTTAAATAATATTGCCTAAGACATCCTCATAAAAGAATCTCTTTATAGTCTTATTTCTTGTATCCAAAATTGGAGATGTTACACTCTTAAAGCTTCCTAAAAAATGTAGCCAAAGATATAAAAGATAGATCTTTAGCTTTTACAATAGTTGTCACCTTGGGTTATTATTCCTTATTAAGACATCTTATATAAGACTTTATTAATAAGATCCTCATTATTAAAATATTTTCCTAATGAAATGAGATAATTTACAATGAGTAAAACCTTTTTGCATGTCTTAAATGGACTCTTTGTGATGCATCCTAAAAAGCTCATACTCATGGCCGATGATGTTCATTCTAGCTCTCTTAACTTCACTAATCCTTTCATGAGTTACTTGCAATGCATCACATATTTCTTTACTCGATGTGCATTTAAAGACCCTAAAGCACTCATTCATGTCGAGACCAGTAGTAATGATGTTCATAGCCTTAAGATCCAATTGTACCATCTTTTTCTCCTCATGTATCAAAAGACTCTTGTGCTTAGTTTTTCCTCATTAACTACTACTAGAGCTGCAAATGAGTCGAATCAAGCTGAATCCAACTTGACTCCACTCAATAAGAATTGACTCGACTTAAAGTTCGACTCGAGTTTCATATGAACCTTTTTTTCATCTCAAATTTGATTTGATTCAAGCTCGTGAACAACTCGGTTTAGTTCGTTAGCTTGATTCAGTTCAAAAATTATGATTATGTTACATATTTTTATTTATATATTTATTTTATACAAAAATAAAATTAATATGAAATTAATTAAAATTATACATACATATATATATGTATATATGTATGTATGTATTGAACTGGTTCATAAACCAAATGAGTCAAACTATATATAGCTCAAATTCAACTCATTTATTTAATGAGCTCAATTTTCAACTCAGGTTCAACTTATTTGGTTCATTTCATTGCCAGCCCTACCTACTACATACATAGGAATGAAGGACCATTGACTATGACATTCCAAATATCCATTTCTATAGCCTTAATGAATATTTTCATTTTTGCTTTCCAATAAGCATAACTATCTCCATTTGAAAATAGGAGGCCTAATGATAGAGACATATTCACCATTTCCATTAGAACCCATTTTCTAAAATGATATCTCAAAAGTGTTTAAGCATTAAAAACAAGATTCAAGTTCATAATGCCAAATGTTGAAGAAAATGAATAAAATAGGTACTCCAAAATGAGTGAATTAAGTACTTTAAAAAATATTCTAAAAAAATTCAATTTCTCTTCAAAACTTTTTAAAAACTTTGTAAAATGCTTTATCTCTCTTTTCAATGGATCGTTAATCAAAATTCCCTTTGAAGTCATATTTGGATACTCAAAAGTATGCTATTAATCTCTAATGTGATGTTTTGATGCAACTTTATTGAATGGTAGCTCAATTCTAATGCAAATGTCTCTACAATGATGATATGTAGGGAATTAATGAAAAATATGATAAAGATTGTAGCAATATGACAACCAATCACCAATATGCAATCATAATATTGTCAATTGAAATAACAAATGTCAAGAATTAATCAAACTTGATCAATGTAAGCACCTATATCCAAGAATCAATTCAATTTGATCAACAATAGAGAATTAAACCATTAAATAAAGAATTTGAGGTTTAAAGAAGATTGTACGATCAATTTTATATTAGTCCACTATTCACCACTATGAGCTACATCCAACCCCCATTTTGTCCAATTAGGATTTTTACTACTAAATTAATTAGTTGTACAATCAAGGTACCTCACTTAATCAATCTTGGGATACCACACCTAATACCCCAACTCTTTCTAGGGATTTCTCACCCTATTTCACACAAGATTATAACAAGAGCAAACAACACACAAAGCCTAGTGTGTCAATGCAATCCAATTGAAAATTCAATGAGAACAATTAAGAATCAATTTGGTAGAGTTTCCCCACTGTAATACTATTTCATTATAAAATTAACTAAATATGGATCCTTTTATAAGAATCAGGTGGGCTTTGAAATGGGTTTTGCAATAAAATAATCAATTATTCTCCGACGTAATTGATTACTTTTCTCAATGTAATTGATTATCTAAAAATATAATCAATTATTTGCAGTAGAAAATAAATTACTTACTATCTGGAGTAATCGTTTACCCTATTATGAAATTGATTACTTTAGCTACGAAAAGTAATAAAAGGGTAATTTATTACTTGATGTGATACTTAGAGATTTCTAATAGATTCTCAAGAATTACTCAAAGATTATGTAGCCCAAATGATAATCATAAAAGAGATTATGAGTTTCAAAATAGATTTTCACAAATAATATAATATGAAAACTCATTTTGGGAAAACTCATGCCAAAGCCATCATGGATAATTAAAGATAATATTTAACCATCCAAAATAGAAATCTAAGGGCACTCAATGTTGAACAATAAAGAAAGAATGAATTACATCGAGATGGAAATACAAAAGAAATAGAAATATAAAAGGTGGAATAATATAAACCTAAATTCTAATTAAAAGCAAGCACATGATAGCTTTGAGAGACATCATTATCCACAATGTCCTTCATTTACAATCTCTACATGGCCAACCGACCAACTCGAACCTACCTAATGAAATGCTAGGCTTGGGCTTTAAATTTTATGCATAAATTAATCTTGGCCTTTTTTGCCTAGATTTAGCTCGTGAAAGTTTGCATAAATCAAGCTTTCACTACGATTGGGCCAACCTAAACTTGCTTGGTGAAATGTAGGTCTTGGCCTTTAAATTTTAAGTACGAATTAAATTGGCCCTTTTAGCCCAAACTAATCATAGATCTGGGCTTAGCTCGCAAAAGTCTGTGCAAATCAAGCTTTTCACTAGACTTTGGCCTTATTCTAGATGCTCAAATTGAATTTGAGCTTTTGGCCTGATTAACTAACCCGTTATAGCCTGTGACTGGCCAAAGCCGAACTCTCTCAATGAAATGTTAGGCTTGGGCTTTAAAATTTGAGCACAAATTAAATACGAGCCTTATTAGCCTCTAGGTTTAACCTACAAAAAGCTCGTACAAACTAGGCTTTTCATTAGGCTTAGGCCTCATTTTAGAAGCCTACGTTGAATATAGGCTTTTTGGCTCAACCTACTATAGTTTGCAACTCAGATTGAGATTGCAATCGACCTAATTTGAACTTGCTTGATGAAATATAAGACTTGGACTTTAAATTTTGAGCATGAATTAAATCTGGATCTTTTTAGCTCAATTCAATCATGACTTGATCTACGCTAAGGCCACAAAACCCATAGAAACTGGACTTTTTCCAAGCTTGAATCTCATTTTAGAACACCTTGATGAAATATAGGGCCTAAGCTTTAGATTATAAGCACAAATTAAATCTAAGCCGTTTTAACTCGATCTAATCATAGCCCAATTTGAACTTAACCCACAAAATCCCATCAAAAACTTAAATCCTTTTTTTTTCTTTTACGTTCTATTGTATTCTCACACATTTTTAAAGAAAAATTATAAGGTTGACAACAAATTTTTAAATTTGAAAAAAATAACTAAAACTACCAATTGAAAAGTGTTTTTTGTTTTCAAAATTTTAAAACTTAAAATTTAAAACCACTCCAAATAGGGCTAGTATTCAATTTCTCATCCAAAATTTGTTATGTTTGAGAATTGTTTTCAAAACAAATGTTTAAAAATTAAAATTAGAAGTTGTTGGAAGATTTTTTGTCATTTTTTATTATTTTCTTCAAATACCCTATTCAAGTGCTTAGAGAATAAACTTTTAAAGAACAAAAATATACTTAAGGGTCAACACTTTCAAATGTGTTTAGAAGAGAAACAAAATTTAGAAAACAGAAAACTGTTTTTAAAAGCGCGAGGCCTAAATCCTAATTTTTATGTCTCTCTTTCTCACTTCACTTTCTTTCTCAAAAGCCTTCCTTTTGTTGTACCAAGATGACTGAAATGGTAGACTAGTATATATTTCATTGAAAGCGTACAAGAAGTTTCCTAAGGGTGAACTTTTATTAATTATAAAGTCTTGTCTAAACATAAATCAAGATTTCATTTTATTGTAGTTATTTATTTATTTTATTAATTTCGTTTATTTTAAAATTAGTATATTTATTGTTTAGTATCTAATGTGTTATTTATTTTTCACTAATGGAGTGATATTTTATCATTTACGGTTGATTTATTTTAGAATGGATAGTATTTAAATGTAATAATTTAAACATCAATTAATATTCATATGACAGTAAAGTGCAATTTATTTTTTTTTTCTTTAACTTGATCAATCAACCCATACAACCTAATAGTACTTTTTTTAGGATAGAATAGCCGATATATTATTGCAAAGAAAAACTTGAGGAAATTATATCATAGGTAACTAGATGTTCCACTTGGTATGAAACTTCTAGCATGTTTGGAAAGTCATTGAGAATAAAAGATTCCAGTTTGGGATATAAAAACTATATTTATTAGTTTTTAAAAATCACATCCGCGATATAAAAAATCTATCCAAAATGACAAACCAAACACAAATTCTTCTTTCTAGTACTTCTCTTGGAAATCTCAACTAAAACGTCATCGTAAGTGTGTGCAACTAGGTGTTGTAGCCATGCCTTGAAAGCTGTGATTTCATTTGGGCTTATGCGGATACCCAAAGCTTATAGTTTATTTTGATTAACTTCCTCATAAGTATTTATAGAAAAAAAAAATAAACAAAAATAAAATAAGCTTCTACATAATTTTGATTAATGAGCTATACACAATGCACACTAGCTTATCAACAAGAACTTATACACGGAGCTTTTTAGAAAAGTCCAAATTCGAATCCGGTGATGCACAGTATTGAACGCAATATTTTTTTATTTTTTTTCAGATGCGTTCTTTCTGCCTTGTTTTTCGTTTCCCCCCAAAAGTTTTATATTAATTTGTTATTACTGAGCGTAACAACAAGAGTGTGCCTTCAAAGTTTTATATTGATTGTGTTGTAACTTGTAGGGCGAATTCGTTGCTACACACACACACACACACACACACGTATATATATAAGTTAGGATTTGTTGACACTAGGTATTAAAATTAGTCAATTTACACTTTTAATAACTTGTTGTAGAATACAGATTTAACCAATCCAACTATTAAATTATGTGATGTTATTTTTATGATCATGTATATTAAATTTCATGTCATTTGGACTTTTCTAAATATATTATCTAACATTAATATATATATATATATATATATATATATATATTTATTTATATCATATTGTACATTAAAATAAAATGGTGTGATAAATTATTAAATGATTTTAGAATTGTATGGAATTTTGTATACTTAATCTAATAAATAAGAACATTAAATTCAACAATTGAATTGGTTAAATTTGCATTTTACAAAAAGTTATTGAAAGTGTAATATGACTAATTTTGACACCTAACGTCAACGGATACTGACCATATATATATATGAATTGATTTATATATTTTTATTTTTTATGAACTAAAATAGGTAAATGGTGATTAGTGATTTTTTATTTTTAATATTTTTATGATATATAATTTTTTAACTATCTAGTTACTTTTTAATTTTTTTTATTTGTTATCCTAATTTGATTCTTAATCTTTTTTAAGTTTTAAAATGAGACAACATTTTATAAGTATTTATGTAACAATGTATCTAAATGCTTCAAATTGTGTGAGCACTTTTCAACACGTATATCCAAACTTAAATAACTTATTGAATTTAAACACTTATAACATAAGCTCTTACATAACAAGGACTTATTCAATAAAATATTAATTAAGCTATTTGTCCAAACAAGTAGGTATCTCCAACTGAGAAAGTCGGTATTGGGAGAGTCAATATTTGAGAAGCCATACCTTTCTGAGAGAGTTGCTTCTATTAATTGTTCACTCTAAGTTAAAAAAAATCGGGTGTATTAAGGATCTTACTTTCAAATTTTCATTGATTTGCCACACCTTCTTAGAGTATATTTGAATAGATGTGTTTAAAGAAAAAAAAAATTAAGGGTTTGTTTAATTTTGTTTTCATTTAATGTTTTCACTTTTTAATTACAAAACTACCACATTATTTTCAAGAGTTTAATAGCTACGCATTATCAGTGTAAAAAGTTTTACATTGTCAACCAATTAGAAATCACTATTGGAATGACTTTTAAGATGGTTATTGTAAAAGTCAATAAACTTATCATACATAATGGCTTGTGATTGGATGAAAGTGTAAACTATTTTACACTATTAATGCATAGCATATTTTCTCTACTCTCAATTTGTTCTCAAAGTTTGTAGAAGAAATAGTGAAAAGTCAAAAAACCAAAAAAGAAGTTGTTTTCACTATTCATGTACAAATTTTTGAAACAAAAAATAGATTGAAAACAAGGTAACAGTTTTGCAATTAAAAAGTAAAAGCTTAAAATAAAAAAATAGAAAATGAAAACAAAAGTAAACAGACCCAACATTTTCAATTTTAAATTGAGAAAATTATAAGATATTTACAAAAATAAATAAGAAATAATTAAAAATTTTCATAACAATAGATCATTTTATTTTTTATTTTTCAAAAATGTTTAAATAATAAAATATTAATTTTAAAAAAATTAACTTAAAGGTTTTGATGTATTGTATCCTTTTTCATTCTTAAGAATCATGTTTCTCTGTAATTATATTTCTTAGGAATCATGTTTTTTAGAAATGTCATAAATATGTTTGATATGTCTAAAATACTTCTAGAAACGAGAGACATAATTTTTACATTATAAAAATCTTTCTCCTTCATGAGAATCTAAGATTACCACCCCTTTAATGGGAAACATAAGAGTGTTTGTCTCAAGGTATGATGTTGCATAAGGGTGGCAAAGCAAGCCAACTCGACCCATTTAGACCCGCTTCACCACTAACCTGCCGAAAATGGGCCAAGGCAAACTGGCCCGCCTGCTATTAGTGGGTTGGAAGTTTTAGACTGTCTTGTTTATGGAAAGGCTGACGGGTTGACTTGCCAAAAATTAAAAAAAGAAAAAGGAGAAAGTTCAAGTTTCTTATTTCACAACACTAACCCAAATTTATTTAAAGAACCCAAAGTATTAATAACTTAGCCTAAATTTGAATATAAAATTTTCTGTTAGAGGAATTGATTTTATAAAATAAACTAACTATAATAACAAATATGTACTTTAAATAACACTAAAAACTCAAATAAATAAATTTATGCCAACCATATTAACACACTAACATTAAACATCTTCGTCCTCAACAAGTGACCTGTCAAATGACTTATATATAAAAATGACATTATTAAGTAAGTAAAAGTAATAACATTAAAAAAAATTTGGGCAGGGCAGGTGGGTGAATTAGCCACCTAGTCCACCTTGCCATTTTTGGGTGGACTAGGGTGTCAACCTGTTAAGCCCTACCCACTTTGCCTCCCCCTAATATTGCATTCCCGAAAATCACATTCTCAATATTATTATAACCAGAAATGTTAATGAAATCAATATTTCTAAGAATATTTTTTAAAATTTAAAATAATTAAAATAAAAAATAAAAGTTATGATTGAATTAAAAAATAACTCTTCACATTCTCATGAGAATATAACTTTCTCACCCCTCATCATAAGAATAAAAATAAAGTAAATCATGGTATTATTAAATGAACAATACCCATAATATCCAAGAAATGAATTTTTAATTCGTAAAATAAATAATTAAAAAATAATTCGTGAGGATATTAAATTTCTGACAATGATTTTTAAAATTATCATAACAAACATAAAAATCTAACATTTCCAATATATTTGTTTTCATAAAAGGAGATAAATATCAAATGATTATCTTAAAATAAAGAGGTTTTTCTACTTTAAATTGTAATATTATTTTTTCTTCCTAAATTTTTTTTGACAAGAAAAAGAGAGGCTTAATTACACATTTTGTCACTCATCTTTTATGATTTTACAAATTTTGTCACCTAACTATTTTAATTGCACATTTTACCACCCAACTTTCAAAATTTTCTCACATTTTACCATCCAATTATTTTAGTTATATATTTTGCTACCCAACTTTCAAAATTTTGCGTATTTTGCCACCTCCTTAGTTGACTGCTGACGTGACAATTTTGACCATTGATGTGGCAATTAGCAGTCAACTTGTCACATAAGCAGTCAACCTGTCACGTAAACTGTCAAAATTGTCACATTAGCTGTCAATTAATAAGAGTGGCAAAATGAGTAAAATTTTAAAAAGTAGATGACAAAATGTGTAACTAAAATTATTTTGTGACAAAATGTGAAAAATTTTAAAAGTTGAGTAAAAAAATGTGCAATAAAAATAGTTAAGTGATAAAATTTGCAAAATCATAAAAAATAAGTGACAAAATATGAAATTAAACCAAAAAAAAATAAAAATCCCCAGCTTCGCCCATTTCTGAGATCGGGTACGGTTTCATCTTATTCTGCGGTTTCTAATATCCCTTTCGAAGGTTGTCTTTTACCTTTTTAGCGCTTGACAAAGGATAGAAAATGAAATATTGGGAACATTTTGTGCGTTCCCTGATCAAAATCTTGTTTTGGTTCAAAATTTGCAAACAATAACCTTACATCATCTCAATCCCTACCTCTGCTTTGTTCTCAGGTGTTTTCTCTTGTTCATTTTCAAGGCTTTGTTTGGCCAAGGGTTTTAGATCCGATTTACATCTGTTGCCCCTTGATTTTAATTCGCTCTGAACGTGTAAAATTTTTAACTTTATTAGATAATCATGCATTTGGGTATTGGGGTGGATTTGTTTCTTTTTTTGGATGGGAAAGCCATTCGGATGGGTGTATTGTCTGAGATTGTTTGATGCATGCTTTTGCATATTCCAAGATATATCATGTATGCGTTAGATAAGATACTGTAGTCCCAGATTTTGTTGAGTGTATAACTTCATTGCTTAGAAACTAAAAACTTCCTCAGTTGTCCAATTTTTCAGGCAGTAATTACCAGCAGGTGGTGGATGTATTAGTTAATTATAATTGGTAGATGCATTTGAGGTGCATTTTGTGAGGTCATCCGAAAGATGGATCTTGAAGGCAAAAAATTTGGGAGGGGTAAGAACTTGACATGTAGCTCATTGCTTGTTTGCTTTTCTATTTTTATTGATAATGTGAATATGTAATATAACAATATGGGACTTTCCATTGTTCTTGCGATTACTTTGTTAGAATAGTTGAACAGGAACACTCTGAAAGTATATGATTTACCGGGGAACATACTCAACATGATCATTCACAGAATGCAAACTAGATTTCTTTTATAATTCCCATTAAGTCAATGGATTGTTAAAAACAAAAGATTGGTAGTTAGCAGAACTTTCTGTACCACAGAAAATGTTTACAGCAGAACTTTCTTGATTTCCTGGTTCACTGTTTATTGGAGCCTCATGATCGGAGAATCTCGTGAGGTTTAAAGTCAGTGATATAGCAAATGGAGCTTAATGGACCTTATGATCATGAGATGGTCATTCATAGAAATCCTGTTGAGGGCTTGCTCTAACATTTAAAAGCGTGAATTCCCATCTTTCTTTTGACATTTGGTCACCGATGACTAGATAATGTAGTGTTCAGGCTCTATCATGTATGTTAATTTATTATTTATTATTTATCCTCAGTGGGTTATTTGATAAACTAGTGCCCATATTAACTTTTTTTATTACTACGTGCATTTGGGTAAAGGTTAGTAAGCCGATTGTTCTTTTTTTTTAGTAAAAACTTCAGAAATGTTCAGTTGATTGTTATGATTAAATTTTGATGTCTTTTCCCAGTCCTCCCTTTCTATTATACTTCTCTTCTCAACAACAAATATTGGACTAATTTCTTTATCTTTTAAAAGTTAAAGAAAAACTGTTAGTGCTGACATTGTCCATGTCTTAAATTTGGGAAGTAGTTATCTTCAAGCAAGATAACTCTCTGTTAATGTTTGTAGAGAGATTAAGATTACTAATTCATTAGTACACCATTAGACATATTTTCTTTGTTCTCTATATTTTTTTTCTTTCTTGAGGGGGAGCTAAATCATGTATGGAAATAGTCCATCTAAGAAAAAGAATTGGATGCTTAGGTAAAGAGGCATAGATATGTTTTTAATGCTGAATCTTTTGACTTGCAGAACTATTTTAAATTGTTTCCTAGAGAGTGTTTTGTCTTTAGTATTCTCATATCGTCTTTTTGGATAGAAAAATAAATATTATTAAAGTGGAAGGAAAAAAGTACAAAAGGATTAAAACTCCTCCCAATAAAACCAAAAAGCTGAAGGGTAAGATTAATCTTCTAGGAGATCCGTGTGTGAAAGGAGTGAACTTTTTTTTTTATTGTATTCTAACTAACCCATCTTTGAGTTCTAGAGAAAGCTCTACTGCTCTAGACACCTCCACAACTGCAGCAAATGCTCAAGCATCAGTAAATGATTTTCAATAATGTCAACGTGACCAGACATTTTTGGAACCATCAACATGAAGCATTTTGCCTTATCTAATTAAAATCTCCATCTTTAAGGGTACCAACTACTGAGTAGCTGAATTGTGATGCTTCATGTTTAGATATACTTCTATGACAGGGGATTTATTATGAGCACTGCCTATACACAGTCTCTATTCTAGATTGATTGGCACTGTTGCTTTTAGGTACTTCCATTTAAATATAATGTGGTGACTGGTGAGTCGCATCCAAAACCTTACATGATAATTTATTTATTGTCATATTTATAATTCTTTATATTTTGTGGAATAATTCTGATATATTATACTGTTAGTGTGTGCGTTTTGATGAATAGTATATAGTATGTAGTTTCGAATTATACTTTACAGTTCTAAATTATAATTCTTATAGTGTTCCATATATTATTGGTTGTTTGTCTATAGTTCTATATAATAATGTTGTTGTTATAATTATTAGTTTTGACTATTATTAATATTATTATTATCATTTGTTGGTTGTGTGGAATTTTATTTGTGTACAGTTATATATATTTTATACTATGTATTCTGATACTTATACCGTATGGTGATGTTGATTGTGTATTTTTGTGTAAATATAATATAATAAATATAACATGTAATATAAAATTAATATATATAGGAGAATATAAGTATACTTTTGCATTTTAGGTAGGATCTTACAATCCGAGTTACAATCCCTTAGTTACAAGTTTTCACCCCTCTCCCGATCCTGAGCAGAATCTCGAGTTTTAACAATGGCCCTCACTTTCTGCACAGTGATTTACCTATTTACCAAGGTGAAAAGCTTTTCCTCTCTCAATCCCTTTGAGAGTATTGGGCCTCTAGGGATGCTCAGTTTGAGTATTTTGAACAGATATACTTTATAAAATTGTCACATATTATATTGGCTGTTATTAGGTGTTGCTGATTAATTTCTGTCAGAACATTGATTTAGATGGCTCCTCAGTTTCTTTTTCTTTTTAAAACATGCAATCAATGCATTAAATTCGTATTTCTTTTAGTATATTTTGTTTAGTAAGGTTATTTCTTGGAATCAGGCAATAGAGAACTTGGAGGTACTCGTGATCTTATAAATCAATATAAGCTTTGGCCATACTATGAATTCTTCTGCAAGAGGTCACTTCCAATGTCAATTTCAGAGACACATTATCTTCACAATGTAGTGGGTGACACAAAAATCAGGAAGGGAGAAGGAATGGAACTGGATCAGCTCTGTAAGAACACTGATACAAGTGAGAAAAAAGCTTGCTTATGTCCCTTTGAATTGGATGTACTAAGTGAAGCTTTCCATATGAGAGAAATGACTCCAGTCCACCTTTCTTCTGTAAGATTTTTAATCTGGCTGGCTGCACATTTGACCCTTTTCTTCACATTAAAGAAAACTGAATAATTCAAATTCACGTTTGATTTTTATGTTAAAAAGACGTGTCGTACTGATGTGTTATACACTGTCCCAGAAGGGGCTAGCAAATGCAGTGCCCAAGTCGGAGAAGCAGTCTAGAGATCATGAGAGGAACAACAAAAAGGTCAAAGGTAAGGGTGAGAAGTATAGGAAGCAGAAGCACAGTCTACATCGAGTAAATGATGGAAGTTGTATAGAAAACATCAGAATTAGACCCCATGATCCTCATCCCTTGCAATTGAAGAACCAACAAGACAAGGTTTGTTATCAGTCCTTCTCCCCACTGTTATGCATTGTGTGTCTTACGTTAAATTAAATGTTAATGTTATTATTTACGTACATTTTGCTGCCCTGTAAAATACCAAACACTAGAGGTAGGGTATTCTATAATTTTATTGACCTTGTTTACATGCCATAGCTAGTATATTTCATAGTTTCTGTTTGAACGAGGAATCGACAATAGTTATTACCATTAACCATATTAAGCTACGTACCAAAAAAAACATATTAAGCTAATACATGATTTTGGTTTGGCTAAAATATTAATATATTATTGAGGTTGCCATTTTTTAATGTTACTAAACATGCGACAGTGTTTTGCACTTTCATGTCTTGAAGTAGTTAATGCCATTTATATGCAACTTAAATTGCACTAAAAATCAATTTTATCTCTATTTAACTCTTTCAGAAAAGGAGGGCAGAGACAAGCGTTGATCCTTCTGTTTGCAAGCGATAAAATACTAGAATGAGAGGCAGATTTTGAATTTTTTTCTGGAAATATGATCAATTCAGAGGTTGACAGTAAACTCTGTTTTTGTCACATTTATCATTTTCTGTTCTCGTATACCCTGAATCTATCGCTACATGTTTTGATTAATGATTTCCATTTGGCTCGCCTACATACTGAATTTCTATAGCAGATGGGGTCAGGGCAAGGGTGAGGATTAAATGAACCATGGATAATCAATTTTAAATGTGAAGTACGGGAACAAAAGCATTTCATGTTCTGCAGTTTGTTTATTAATTAAAATTAAAATTAAAGCGTTATCATTTTCTTTTTAACTTTTATCTTATTATCACTAGTTTTTTTTTCTCTAGTATTTTCAACTGTAGTTCTTATTAAATCAATTGATAGTGTCAATGTTTTTTAAAATTGGACCCTTCATTAAATTGGTAGAAGTACTAATCCATGATTCGATTGACCATCTTTGTTAGTAGTATTTATATATACATTTAATTTAATGTATATTATTTTAAGCTCATAAGACATTTAGAAAAATTGACCTACACCAGTTCTCAGTCAAAAGAATTCTTACATAGATTAATAACTTTTCATTAGATAATTATTTTACAAAATTTATCGCTAAATGGAGAGTTCTTGTAAGACATATCATATTTATATAATTTTACATTATTTAATATTATTTGATTATGTTTATATTGTTAAAATTTTATAAGATTTGCCAAATAATTTAAGAGCGAATTAATAAAAATTACGTTTTATGTAAAATTATAAATGGTGTAAGAATGCTCTTCCAGCAAATATTACATGCAGAAAAGCGGAGATAATCATTCTGTTATGTATTTAGTGCTTTGAAGTTTTACATTCAACATTAAGTGAAACAATGAACCATATAACATAAAAGTGTATAGTTTTAAATATGTTTTTATTTTTTTAAATTTGAGATAAATTTGTTTTTGGTCTTCAAATTTAAAATTGATCATTTTTTGTTCATCTAATTTAAAAAAAAAAAAAAAAACCTATTTTGGTCTCTCTGTCCAAACGTTGTTAGAGATTTCACTTACCTGGCTAACGAATTACAAGTTTACGTGACAACTTACATTGATTTTGTATTATTATCAAATACCTTATATGTATGTTTTCTTTTCAAAGTATTCATTCTACCGATGTTTGGGCAGAGGCCTTTAGACAGAGAGACCAAAACATGTTTTTTTTTTTTTCCTTTTTAAATTACAAGAACTAAAAAGATTAATTTTAAATTTAGAAAACCAAAAACATACTTACCCCAAATTTAAGAGACTAAAAATATATTTAAGTCAACATATATATTATACATCTCATGTAATATTGAGTGACACTATAAAGCATACAACAAATAAAAGTTTAAGAGAGGAAAGCCATTTCCTGTCTTGCTTTTATTGTCCAAAAGTCTAGATTAATTAGATTCAAACACTCCTAATTTATATACATTTTAGTTTTCTATTTTGCCTCATATGGGACCTATATATTTTCTAACACTCCCCCTCAAATTCAAGTAAGTTGGTTTATTTGTTGGCTCAATTGTAATTTGCATATCATCTTAGTCTGGGGCTATTTCTTTTCTTTCTTTCTTTTTGTAGTTTTTTTTATTATCTAGACTTATTCTTCATGTTAGGCTTGTTCTCAAGTTACTACAGGATAAACATTTGTTGTTCTTTTTTTTTTGTCTGAGCTTCTGTTTCTAGAATTTCAGAGACCCAATTTTTTTTTTTCTTTCAATATTGTTTAGTTGGATTTAGGCTAGACTCTAATACAATATTAAAATTGTGGAATGCAAACCCAATAGGAGAGTAGGGATGGGCTAATTAGTGTTTAAGGTGCCACATTGTTCATAAAGTCTAAACTAATTAGAGTTAAGAACACCCAACTTATATATACTTTATTTTTCTCTATTTTACTCAACGTAAAACTTGTATATTCGCCGACAATATCTTTCCTTACATTTCTCTCCCTCATAAGTAAGAAAACATTTTTCAGCTAAATAAATACCACATGACAAGTTACTAAGACTATATAAACCCATGTATTAGCAAGACTTTAGATGACTTGCCCCATCTTAGTTTATAGATATTGTAAACTTGGATGTTTAACTCACTATTTTATGTGGGACTTAGTGTGACCTTTTCTTAATTTTTATTTATGTTATATGTTTAGCAAATATAATAGTTACTGTTTCTTAGCTTTATGTGATATTTAATGAATTGTTATTATTTATCCTTTCATTAGTGATTTTTTTTTTATCTTGAATTAAGGACATGAAGAGTGCTAATAACACATTCTTTAATATACTTATTTTAATACACTCTCTATTATTGATTAAAATTTATTACAAATTACATAATCATGAGAGATGTTCATTAAATAAGATGTGGAATTCACAAAATTTTGTAATTTCTAAAAAATTTCAATCAATAAACAATAATATGTTTAAAAGAATATGTTAGAGAATGTATTGTTATTATTTCTCTCAAGGACATATAATATAGTCTAATTAATTGCTTATATATTATAATGTATGTAATTATTACAGATTCAATTTTTGTGGAACCAATGACTCATCAATCAATACTTTCACTGGTGGAATGACCAAGTTTTGAAAACATTTCATAAAACATTTAATTTCTTAAAAGACAAAACATGTGAAGACGGAATCCAAAATTGGCAGCACCTTGGCATATTCTTACTCGCACGCTGTCTTTGGAAAGGTATAGTTCGCCGGTTTTCTTACTCAAGGTATCGCATAATATACAACCTAATGACCTATAGTTATTGTGTATAATAAAAGTAAGAGTAAAATATGTTTTTGGTTCATCGAAATATTTCGAAATTTGGTTTTAGTCTCTATAAGAGAAGGGCATTAAATTATACCAGTGTAATTTTTATCAACTATTACACTATCAATAACTTTATATAAAAGGTGAATTTTGTCAATCCAACCGTTGAATTATAATTTTATATTATCATGATTGTGTCAAATTTTGTCAAAATTAAAAAACAATAAGAAGGTGATCAAATGATTCAAATTTTAGTATATTTGAGAAGTATATATTACGTCGATTTTGATCTATATGAATGAGATATCAAATAATTTTGGATTAATATAAAATTTTGTATATATGATCTATGTAAAAGGAACTTTCAATCTAACGGTAGGTTTTGAGAAAATATTATCTAATTGACAGTTATTAAATGGTGTAATAATCAATAAAAGTTACACCAGTGTAATTTAATCCCTCCTTGACCCTACAAAAATTTAATATATTTTTTGTCCCTATATATTAACAGAGACACGTATTTTATGCCTCTAACGAGAGATTAAAATCACATCATTTTTATAAATGTAAGAACTAAAAACATATTAAATTTTTAATAGAATTAAAATTGAATTTTGAGATATTTAGAAAGACAAACTCAATTTCAATTCAACTTTTAAGAAGCCTAGTTTTCATTGCTGGAGAGAATTTAACTATGCACGACACAGAAGTATACATCATACTAAGTCAGTTTGACGTATCCCTTAAAATTTGGGTTTGACAAATTCTCAGTACAAACTTCCACGCATAATTCTTGCCTATATTCACACCCTTATCTTTTAGGGGAGACCAAATTTTCATCCAATATGTTCACATTACAACTCCAAGTCAAGATCAGCATTGCATACTTCGCTAGCATGTGAAGGAATATCATCCGGGTCTCTTCTGGGCTTAACCCATCTTCCATGAGCATTACAAACCAATCCTTTGTTGGCCAATTGGTGCCAACAACGTGGGATTCTGAGCTCATCAACTAGCATATCACATGACTTGTTAACTAGTGCAACATCCCTCCTAGCTTCTGACCTGAACGGTGTCTCGCAGCTCAAGTACCCATCAATAAGATGAAGGTATGTCTCCAAGCTGTGAAAGCCAGGCAAGTTCATCCCACCTTTAAGATAAGGAGATGAATGAACATCAAGCTCCAACTCAGCCCCAACGTGCGTGTAAACCCATTCCAACCCCGTAAGCTCATCAAACATTTTCAACCTCTCATTGAACAAAAGCCCTGGCATTTTTGGCACCCAATCTTGTTTCACCACAACACGCAGCAATTTCACCCCCATTTGGTGCAATTCGTCTTTGAAGGCAATGTTTCCAACTCTTGGTGCCCCAAAAGAGATCACACTTATTGGAACGTCTACAATTGTGGCTGCGGCTTCATAAGCATTAAGCAATGCCAAAGCACCCCCTAGGCTATGACCCGTGATTGTAAGGCTAACTTCCTCACCTTTTTTTACCTTAAAAAAATTAACTAATTTTGTCACCTCCTTCATGACCTGATCCGAGGCACTTGACTTGTTGTACCTTGTGGTCTCGCTGTTGGATCTATAAATGCTAAGAAACCCACGTTCAACTTTGGCATCCTCATGCCCAATTGGGTCCAACTTCCTCTGAAAATCCTCGTACCACTCACAGGGTGCCACGGTGCCACGCCACGCCACGACAATGTCCCTCCTTCCAATCCTACGTGTCTCTTCATCGTCACTAACGGCCACAAAGCCCATCCAATTCGAGTCCTTGCTCCACGTGTCAGCAACATGTGACCTCTCGAGCCAACGCGGTAGCTCTATGTGTGACATGGCATATATGTACCTAGTCACGGTGTAACCGTTTCTAGTAAGGCCCAATTTCTCAAATAGCTTGTTTCGGTTGTAGCGACAACTCCCACAATACTCTGAGAAAGAATCGTAGTCAAAGGCATCGTAGGTTGCTTGTGCGAATTCTCCATACTTGACAATTTCTCTACGCAACCACGGGAGAAGAGGGTCCAGAATGTCCTCCCAATCGGAACACCCTTGAATTTCACGCCATTTTTGTGATATGTTCTCTCTAGGAGACATGGTTGGAGTTGAGTGCTTCTCTTCATGAAAACTAAGCAAGTCAGAGTTTTTGTGACTGGTACGTGTAGGGTCAATGTGAAGGCGAAGGGCATGTGAAAGGGATTCGGCCAAACGTGTGGCCCTGTTGGGGAACTTGGTTTTGGGGTGATCAAGAACCACATTCTGTTGGGCTTGAACCATGTTGAACCGGTTCGTGCCGGGTTTGTGGGGGGACAGAAAGTGATTCTGGTTCACTGTGGAAAGTGCCATGAGTGCTGGATGTGTGTGTGTGAAGGAGCTCCAATTGCCAAGCAGTTCAACAAGAATAGAAGCTTGGATATCTGGAGACAAAGGAGGAGAAAGGAGAGAGATTGGTGGTTCAAAGTTGAAGATTAATTGGAAGCACTATAACATATGCATATATATAGCTACAGAGGGAGGTTAGGTAGTGAAAGCACATGTAACGCGGGGTCGTAGACAAAATCTAATTAAAAGGTTGACTTGTAAGCACAAGGGGAATGAGTCTTTTAATTAATAGAGTATAGTTTGGTTTTCTTTTTCTTTTTTTCTTTTCTAAGTTAGTTTCCTTCTCGTACTCTAATTAAATAAGAGGAGTGCTAGCAACATGTTCTCTAATGCATTTTTATTATTAATTAAAATTTATTAAAAACTACAAAATTATTATGAGTGAGATTTACCAAACAAGAAGTGAGATATATAATTTTATGATTTTAATAAATTTTAGTTAATAATAATAATGTGTTCAAAAGAGTGTGTATTGCTAGCATTTCTCATTAAATGATTTAATTAATTGTTACAAAATTATACATATATGTTTTAGATATTCGCTAATGATTCTAATTAGTTTTATTTGTGTGTTTGGATAAGTATTGATTAACAAACTTGATTTTAGATAATCATAATTACTTTGTTTAAAGTAATTTTATGTTAGAAATTTTAATTTCAGGAATAAGTTTATATATATAATAAAAGCTTAAATATGTTTTAAGCCCTTATAAAATGAGCGATTTTTGATATTGATTCCTATAATTTTATTTTTATTTTTCATCCATTTAAAATTTGAAATCACTATTTTTTGTTTGTTCCTAACATTTATTTTAAGATACATAAATAATGTTTATTTTAGGGATCTAAATTTTTTTTTAGAGGTATCACATACTGACATGGTACCGCAGACAATAATGGGTGTTAATTACTTGAGATTATCACTTGATCTTTCGTTAAACACATAAGTAGTTAACGAGTGACATATGATAATAGGGACCAAAAATAATAATTTTATATTTTTGAGAGATGAAAACCAAAAAAAATAAAATTACAAGAACTAAAAATCAAAACTCACTTATTTTATGAGAATTACAAGCATATTTAAGTCTATTATAAAATTCAATATGAAATTCGCTCCCAATACAAAAGGTTTCTTTTTTATTTATAATCGAACATACTTTTTGGATTAATAAATTTGATTTTAATTTATTGTAACCAAATATATATGCTTTTTTTTCTGAAAAAAAAAAAACACGTTTTTACCATAAATGTGCATTTGAGGCACTGAATCGCTACCCGGACACAAGACTTAGGTTTTACTGTTTTATTGTTATAAATAATAACGGAAAAACAAGACTCCTTGCCACTTTTACTCTCTAACAAAGGAAAATTTATTATATATTACAGGATTACCATGTGTCTATAATTTTGACCAATTTTTATGTGACACATAATTAAAATTGTAAATTTATAAAAAAGAGGTAATAAAATTTAATTATATATATTGGACGGCATCATGCATGGACATGTGGTCGTCGATCGGAAACCGTATAATAATTTCTCCAAAGGAGAAATTTGTATCAAACAGAAAAGAAAATCTAAAATTACATCTTCACCCAAATTAAGTAATAATGGTATGAGTTTTCTCACTTACATAGTCCCCATCAGTAATCATTTTATCTCTCACACCTAAATTTCCAGCACTAAAATTTAACGATGATAAAAAAAAACAAGAAATTGAACTTAGAAATTAGAAGTAATTAAAATAAGCTTGATCCTTAAGTCAAAGAATGTTATAACACTTAATGTATATCAATTAAGTATTGCCACGAAAATAAGTATTATTTTAATTCTAATACGACCTTGTAGACTTGAGACAAGGAAATGAATTAAAATAGAATAGACCAGTTAATGAAACTTAATAAGCTACATAAAAAGGTCATAGAACGTTAGTAAAAAAACGATTAAAATAATTAATTTTCAGTGTAATATGTAATTGTAGTAAAATCCAAGCCCTAATCAGATTATTTTTATTTTAAATTTCTTTTCTTATTCTAGTGAGAACAATTCTCAATTTAACATTTTTATTACATGTTAATGACTTATTTATTTGCGGTTTCAACTCAACACAAATACTTCTCTCTTTATTTCATTAAATTTTAATGTTTCTTTAGGAGAATTTTATTTAAACGAAGTTCAAAAAATACACGGAAACTTTTTTATATAACACGACTACTTCCATGACAGAAAGATATAAAACTGCAAATGATTGTTTCGCAAGAAATTTTTAGTTAATATCTAAAAATTCATATAATAATAGCAACTTCTAAATTTCAATATATAATTTCATTTATTTTTTAATCAATTAAGCTTTTTTCGGTATAATACAGGATGGGGGTGGGGAACATGGCCAAATGCTCTTGTGGAGAACAGTATTCTTAGAATTTGGGTTTGGGGTTAATTCAATCCCAAAACTTAACTCATAAGGTGAGTGTTACTTTTCATTTATATATTCTATCTTGGGACTATTTCTAACTAACGTGAGACTTGAGTTTTCCCAATACACCCTTTTACCCCCAGTATTATTGGATTTAGTGCATGAATAATATAGTAGATAATACCATTAATAGATTTAAGATAAACTCTGATATTATCTTACAATTTAAATTTAGACCTAACACAATTCCAAAAGCTAGTTCTTAGGATGAGAATTGTCTTCTATTTATATATATTCTATTTTAACACTATTTCTAGCTGTGTGAAATTTGGGTTTTTTTCCAATAAATATAAATGATGAAAGTCATGAAGCTCGCGAAAGCCCTGTTTTGCGAGCCAATCAGCATAGTAGTTGTTTTCTTTAAACGCGTGCTTCTTTATGTCTAAGCTGGAATATTATATTTGTTTTTTGTTTTGTACAAAATATACAAAAGAATATAAAAGAATGTTATATTTTATATAAATATATACTTGGTTGTTTTCAGTCAAAATTGTAACTAATAAATATTTAAAATATCAAATGTGAAAATGCATACTGACAGTAGTTTATTTACTTTTGAAAAATGATATTTTCATACCTTTTAATTTTTACATTACCCCTATATCCACTCTCTTATGTTAAAAAAAGGATGAAAGCGAATTTTCGATGAGTTTCTATTTCTTCACTTTTCTAATTATAAAAGAATGAATGTAAGAATGATAATATGAGAGCAACACTTTTCTTTATGAAATACTTCCGTGTGAGATTCAGCAACCAACATTTTCCATGTTGTATTGCTAGTCTTTATTTGATCTGACTTTCAACACGGTATTAAACAATTCTAATTCCAATTCTAACACATGAGCCGTAGGCTTTGCATATAGTCTATGTAATCAAATGATTTAGCATTTACTAAAATAGAATTATGGTAGGGTTAGAAGTGAGTGATGTTGAATTGGGCTTTAGAGACAGATGCTTGGTCCTAATTATGCAACTATACACAAATAACCACTACTGCACAAAAGAGTTTTTACATTGGTTAAAATCAACTTTTTACATCAATTATAGATTTGTCATAGATACAGGGAATATAAAATGTGGGTATTTTTTATATTGGATACTAAGCCAATGTAAGAAATACTTTTTATGTCAATTAAAAAAAACCATTATAGAATATTAGGTTTTTTACATCGATTATGACTAGGGGTGCTTGCGAATCGGTTTGAATCGATTTTTGGCAAAAACGTCATCCGATCCAAAGATCAAAAGGACTTGCGATTCGATTCAGTTTGTATGGACTTCTAAAAAAATAAACCGATCCGATTCAATAAAATGCGGTTTAAATTGGATTGGATGATTCGGTTTTCAGATTTCCTATTGATGGATGCCTTCGGCTTCAAATATTAAATTTTATAGCAAATAAAATAAGAAAAATACAACAAATAAAATTAAGGTAAAAACAACATAATAGTTTATATTATAAAACAAAAAAATACAACATAACCATTCAGGTAAAGCAAGTAAAAAAAAAAATAGTAGTGACAAATAGCCAAATATAACATAATGAAGTAATAGTTCAGCAATAGCAAGTCACCAAAAAACAAATCTATTGTAGCAAATGCAACAATACAACATAACAAACTTAATTCAACTGTAGCAACCAACAAGTCACAAAAAAAAAAAAAAAAAAAGCTATAGCAAATACAACAATACAGCACACATACATAATAGACTTAGTAATTACTAAATTCTCTAAAGCAAAAAATTATTAAAAACGCATGCTACTTACATGAAACGCAACATATAACATATTAATATCAAGAGGATTGGTTCAGTTTGGATCGATTCAATTTTGCAAAAACAATTTGAAAACCAAACCAAACCGATTAGTTATGTAAAATAAATCCAAATAATTTCAGTTTTCATTGGTTTTCGATTTTTTTTTGAATCGATTTAGATATGAACACCCCTAATTATGACATATAACCGATATAGATAGTCTACTTTCTACATCAGCACTGTCCATAACCGATGTAGAAAGTAACTTTCTATGTAGGTTGTGTACACAACCAATGTAGAAAGTAAATTTTTTTTTTTATATTCTATTTGTTTTGTGCATTTACCTCCCTACTATTTAAGACAAACAACCAAGTAGATATTTTTATATCACAAGCTGACCACAAGCAGCCACAAATATCATATTATCTAATAATCATCATAAAAACCTCATAATCTCATAACATCATGCAAAAGTATTCTATAATCATTATAAAAACCTCATTAACATCCTATAATCATAAATAACATAATATCTAATATAAAAATTTCTTAACACAAAAGAAAATTCCTATAATCTTCACAAATATCCTATAAACATTCAATTAACATCCTAAATTTAAAATTTACAAGTTGGTCAACTCAAAAAAATGGTTTGCCCAACGTATGTGGATGTCATCCAAGTCAACGTCGAAGGATGGACGTGGATTGTTGAATATGCTCATGTTCACATAAGAGGATAAAATATTAGTTCAAACAAGAAAGCACGTTTTTTTCTTTTTGCGAACAGAAAATTGTTCCTTTTTTTCTCTCAAGTGATCAACGAAGAATGTGGAGTGGTGAAGCTTGGCGCAAAACAAATCCATTTTTTGCTCTCTCATAGTAATAGTTTAGCGTTGTTGCACAATCAAGAAATTATATTTGGGTTTTGGTTTAGGTGAAAGGAATGTTAGGATAGGGTAGGTCACCAAGGTTAGGAATTTTGAAATTCTAGGGACACTGTAATGTAAGAATACTGGGGTTGAGTTTGAACTTTGAAGCATTTCAAAATGAAAATTGAATTTTTTTGAACTTTGCCCCGAAAAACTTGGCACTTGTGTTGTAAATTGAGCATAATGATATTGATTGTTGCTCTTTCAACACCTAATGATGGAAAAACAACAAATAGAGGACTAGACAAAGCGTTACCATTTCCAACTTCTTCATCACCATAATATCTAATTTTAGTAGAAGCAGTGAATAATTCAATAATTGACAATTTTTTCCTTTCAATCAAAATCTTCTGTTTGTTCTGTCTTAAACTTGGAAGTAAAACTAGGTGGTTGGTCATAAGATCATTCACCCTCTTTTCCTGCACTGTAGCCATGTTTTTATGAATTTGAGGAAGGCTAACTGATGATGGCTAACTGGCACACAGTGAGAATGTTGAAACATGACAACCAAGAATTTATAACTTTGAACCTTCTTCAGCACATTTACTACTTTGCGCTTAGCAATCACTTTTTCAGGCTTCTTAATCTGGCTTTCAAGATGATAAGATACTCCACCATATTTCCAACACATCTATTATATAATGTTTACTTCCTTACTTGGATTTGATTGCATTCACCAAGTTAATCAAGGCCAACTCATGATTAATTAAATGGCACACAGTGAAAGCAATCAAATCTAAGTAAGGAAGCCTTGTCATGATTTAATACTTTTGATGTATAAGGCTAGATTGAGAAGCTTGCAAGAGTAATTGTTCAATAGATTTTGTTATGAAAAATTCTCTTATAACTAACTTTCTTTGAAATTTTACTTTTCTATATTGTTTGCAACATCTACTAATAAACTCTTCCTTTATGCAGGGCATTGCAAATACAAGTCTTCATGGCAATATTGGTGTGAAACAAATGGGTTAAGTAGAACCTAACATTTGATTTGACCCAAATAGAAGCTAACATTCTATTTGACCTATTTATTTAACGCCAATATCACCATGAAGTGTTGTCCCTATAATGTCATGCAATAGAGGAAAAGATTATTAGTAAATCTTGCAAATAATATAAAAAAGTAGAAAATTAAAGAAAACTCTAAATAAGAGTAATTTTCATAACAAAGTCTATTGAGTAATCACTCTTTCAAACTTCTCAATCTAGCCTTATACATCAAAAGTATCAAATCATGACAAGGCTTTTTACTTGGATTTAATTGCTTTCACTGTATGTCATTTAACTAATCATGAGCTGGCCTTGCTCAAATTGGTGGAAGCAATCAAATCCAATTAAGGAAGGAGACATTATATGATGGATGTGTTAGAAATATGGTGGAGTATCCTATGATCTTGAAAGTCGGATTAAGAAGCCTGACAGAGTGATTACTAAGCCTAAAGTAGTGCCGAAGAAGGTTCAAAGTTATAATTTTCAGTTGTCATGTTTCAACATTTTCACTGTGTGTCATTTAGCCATCATCAGTTAGCCTTCCTCAAATTCATAAAGACATGGCTACAGTGCAAGAAAATAGGGTGAATGATCCTATTACCAACCACCTAGTTGTTATCTTCAAGTTTAAGACAGATCAAACAAAAGATTTTGATGAAAAAGAAAAGTTGTCAATTATTGAACTATTCAGTGCTTCTACTAAAATTAGGTATTTTGGTGATGAAGAAGTTGGAAATGACAAGGCTTTGTCTAGTCCTCTATCTATTGTTTTTCCATCATTAAGTGTTGAAAGAGCAATAATCGATATCCTCCCACACAATTTAAAACACAAGCATCATTTTTTCGAGGCTAAGTTCAAAAAACCTCAAATTTCATTTTCATTTTCATTTTCATTTTGAAACGCTTCAAAGTTCAAAGTCAACACCAGTATTCTTACATTACAATGTCCACTGAATTTCAAAATTCCCAACCTTAGTGACCTATCCAATCCCAACATTCCCTTCACCGAAACCGAAACCCCAAATATAATTTCTTGATTGTGCAACAACGCTTAATTATTACTATGAGAGGCCAAAGAATGGATTTGTTTTGCGCTAAGCTTCGCAACTCCTCATTCTACATTAAGCACTCGAGAGAAAAAAAAGGAACAATTTTGCGTTCACAAAAAGAAAAAACAAGAAAAGTGCTTTCTTGTTTGAAATGTATTAAGGGATCATGTTGCTTGCAAGACGCATAGCAAGTAGGGACGAGTGTTAACCAATCATGCAAACATATTATAATTCTCAAGGATCATACAATTGAAATTAACAATACTAGAATATTACACAAGGCCCAACCAAGCTCTATATGGTCATTCTCATTCTTTGTTAACGAACAATTAGACAATCCACTCACAATTTCTATAGAAAATTTGACAAAGTTTCCTCTATCCTCTACTTTCCCATATACCTATTTATAGGTATTCAATCAATCATAATACCACATGTAAACCTATCAGACAATCCAATCAATGACTAAGAACATCATACAAGGCTCAACTAAGCTCTATGTGGCTAATCATGCAAATACATCACAATCATAATCATCAACCAACTTATGATTCAAATATCCAGTAAATTAAATTCAAGCAAGCAAAATTTATTCAAGCCCACTAAGCACGGGGACCAATTGAGCTAACAAAATGCAAAGCGCATTAACAAATCGAAACTAAAAACAAATAAAACATTATAAAGTAACAAATTGAAGCCCATAAGATGAATGAGAGATTCAACAGCTAAGGCATAGAGAAAGAATTAAGCTTTTACATTGTGATACCACTTCAAAGCGAAGGATTCAACGATCACGACAACTTGCTTCTCGCTACAACAACTTAGGACTAGACGAGTGTCGTACCTCCTCAAACATGAATCCAAAACCTTAACGAGCAAGCAACTAATCACCAACCCTCCACTGCCAAATGCCATGTTGTTGGTGTAACACTCCTTTAATTATAATTATAATTCATATTAATTTAATTATTATTTTAAGTTGATGAAAATGTGAGTAAATTTTTTTTTTCTTTGATACTAGCAATAGAAAAACAGAATTTAGAAATAGAAGTGAAATGATAAAAACTGCTTATGTATATATATATATCCAACTGTACATCATGGTTTGAGTAGTACATAATAGTCGAAGAGAAAACAAAAATACATCAAAAGACATATACTACCTAACCCAAAAAAGATCCTATACAGAGCAGTATTTATTTACCCTATCCCTTAAGAAAATATTATAAACTAGGTCTTCAAATCTGGAGAAGTATCCTCTGGCTCTTCCTCAGCATCATCAGGCATTGTTATCATCTTCAATAATCACGATTCAACATGCATAACAAAAATAATGGAGTGAGGTGATTTGTTCTAAATCACTTTCACATGTATGGTAGGAATTTAAATACAATTAATGAAGGGAACTTAGGGTTTATTCTAAGTTATACTACACTACCCTTGACTTGGTATGGATCCATACTTCCCATCAATGAGTAATAGTTCTTAACAGAACCTGGGAAGTGACTGGGAGTACATATACCTCATCAACATCATCACATGGTACAGTCCTCATCATCAATGAGGAACAAATATCAGTCAGGACGTCCATTTATAGAGATATACTCTCGAACCAATCCCGGAATACTAAGCAGTTGTCGGGGTTATCGAGCTTGGTCAAGTGAATATCCCAGCTCACGGGCGCTACCCTGGCTATTAGGACTTTCACCACTCGATGCCTACCCCCGAGACCTCCCAAATGGGTCCCTGCCTTTCATTCCTCAGCGTACCAAACTGTAGCTTCCCTAACAGGGTGTCATGCCACTGCATGTCCCTTGCTTTACATTACTCACTAATATATTAATTTCTAAAGGTTCATTCTGGTCTCAAGTATTTGAGCACCAGTATAATTTCTACTAATATCTCTGTCTTATATTACAGAGATTTGATTCATACATATCATTCACATAAGTCATAATTCAAATTAAAGCACATAAGCAATAATTCAATAAAAATAAAGATATACAAATTAAAATAAAGATTGATAATTAAGAAATAACTCATAGAATGGTCAAAAAATTCCATAAAAATAATTTTTAAACTTAGAAAAATAATTAGAATTTTATCATGAATTTTTAGAATTTTTTCGAAAATTTTTGAAATTCTGTATTTCTAAGAAAAATGTGTCCACAGGCACTTATAGAGCACAATTAGAAGTACTAAATAAGCTTTAAAATTTATGAAATTTTTATAGATGGTCTATTAGTGTGTCTAGACCTTACCTGAACGATAAGAACTTAAACTGAAATTTCTATAGTAGTTTTCTAAAAATAAATTCATAAATAGCTCATAAAATAATTTCTATCTTTAGTTTTATATTATGAGATTTATGGTTTATTTCTTCTACTATTTTTGCTAAACTAATTGAGTATTACTAAAATTTGATAATTTAATAATTTAATTATTTATCATAATAGCTAAAAATATTTTTTCTAAATTTGGGCAGTATAACAGCTTAGTAATTCTACTGTAATTGTTTAAATTCGAGCAGTATAACAACTTAATAATCATACTATAGTTGTCTAAATTTGAGCAGCATAACTACTTAATAAGAGTATTTTAATTATCTAAAATTGAGCAGAGTAACATCTTAGTAAATGCATTTTAATTTTCTAAAAATGAGCAGAGTAACAGCTTAGCAAGTGCATTTTAATTTTCTAAAATTGAGCAGAGTAACAGCTTGGTATAATTTAATAATTTAAATTTGAGCAAAATAATAACTTAGCAAAATTTAAAGTTTAACATCAAATAATATAACAATAATATTAATAGTAAAACTAAAGCCTAAACGGGTTTAGGGAAAAACCCTTCCTACCAATATGCAAAGCAATTGAAAATTAGAACCAACCCCACTCCCCCCATTACCTCAAAGAGTTGGTGAAGTTGTTGGTACAGAGCTCCTAGGAAGAGGATTTTTACTAGTTATCGGAAAACTAGTAGAATTTTAACATAAAAACAAAGTAAAAGAAAATTTTCTAAAGAGAGAAAATTTCTCTATGGAAGCTTACGGTGGTGAAAGGAGGAATGGGATGAAAAATTCAGTTATAAGTGATGGCTATTTATAGGAAAAAAATGAACCTAGGTGTCCATGGAGTTATGTCATCCATGATGTCAAAAATGCAATTTTTATTTTTTTTATTAGGGACACATATTCATATAGGGGATGAATCACCCCTTGCTAGAGCTGGTACGTGGGATAGCAGCTGTCCCAAATATTTGCAGTATAAATTTTGACTGTTAATTAATTAGCCGGTACCGATAAAATCGCCTAAACTTGAAAAAAATAACTTTTAATACCAAAATAATTAATTTAGATATAAATCTGAACAAATGTAATATTTTTCATCAAAAATAATTTCTAAAAATAAATTTTAATTTTTTTCGAATTATAAATATATATATTATATATTTTAAGCTTAGAAAATTCATATTAAATTCATTTTAATTCAATAAATGCTCAAATTTTTATGAAAATTCTAAAATTACATATTTTACCTAGAAATGTATTAAAAATATCATTTTCATCATTTTTGGATGTCAAACCAATACTGAGTTGGTTATTTGACAACTAGGGGTATTTTGGTCATGTTGTACAGGAATTTCAGAAAATTCCCAAAAAATTCCCAAAATTATATTTTAATACATATGACATGATTTTAAACTCAATTTGACATTTTAATATCAATTGAATATTTTTCTCATGTCAGCCCTTAATATTGACAAATAAAGACAAAATCGTCATTTTCGAATTTCTCCGAGCTTCAACTTGGAAAAATTATTGAAAATCACGATTAGATAGTTTTCAATATTCTGAGTTTAACTGTGGGGATCAGAATTTTTAGATTCCTTCCCGATTTTTCAGAATTAAATATAGAATAAATAAATAAATAAAACAATTAATTAAATAAAAGTGAGGGTGTTACAGTTGGAGTTTCTCCCGACCTCGCGTTGTTGTACCACATTGTCAACAAAGAACACGGTGTCATCATTGATAAACATGAACCGCCACACATTTGTCTCTTTGCGACCCACGGCCTCCTTCGCTGCATGCACCATGCTAACCCATATCTTGTCATTCTCGCGCTAGTGCGACACACTACCATGCTGTTTTCACGCCATGCAAGTCCACATCCCTGAACACTTGTTGCGCTGTCATTCTCTGACCGCACCCACACCGCAACACAGCCATGTTGTTGTGGCCAAGGATTGCCCTTGTCAGCCAAGTGCTTCGGCTATAGCGGATTCCACCGCCCTGCTGCAAACAAATATGAGAGAGACAAACTCCACGACCTAAAACAATCAAAAATAAACTTAGAGATTGTAGGAGAGACTTTTGGTTTGAAAAGGTGCCAACATTTAACATCAGTTGGCAAAATAACTGGTGTAAATGTAGTTTTTACATTGGTCATTGATTCATTTGGACTAATTTGATTGGTTCTCACCAATTCAACTTAAAAAACCAACTAAGTCACACTAATTCTATAATTTTTATGATCCAACAACTGGTTCGAATTAATTATACCACCAATTCCCAATCAAACTGTTTTGGCTGATCCAATTTTTATAACAGTGCCAATCCTTTACGACAATATGTAATATCACCCTTTGACTAAAATTGTTCAATATTTTAAACCTCTTTCACACTACACCAAACTCATGTAGACTAAACACACACGGCAGCACCATTTTATTTAATATAAATAACACAAAAAAAATATTTTGCTTCTAATTTTTAACAAAAATGTCCTCTTGTCTTGAACTTTAAAAATATAACATTACTTTAGTCATTCATTTTAAGGATATTAAATTAATTTTTTATATAATTAATATTATTGGTAAAATAGATTTAAATTGATTTTTTTAATTAGATCAGGTTTTGTAAACCTTTTATCAATTCCAAATAAATCAATTTGATTAAATTTAAAGATTGGTTCAGATTAGTTCATCAAGTTGGGTTGTATTTATTTTTTAAAATGAATTTTATTAAAAAGTAAAAAATCAAAAATAAAAATATAAAAATGGTTTTAATTTTCCAACTCGAGCCGAAATAAATTGAGTTTGAGACTCATTGAACCAACTAATGAATTGATGTAAACAAATTTTTGCTTTTGTTGATGTTATTTTTCAGGAAAAACTGACATTTTATCTCGGTTAGTGCTTCTTTTATTTTGGTAACTAAAATTGATAATAATTTTGGAGGTAGAATTTCAATTTTAATTTAATTTAATTGATGAATAAAGTTTCGGTTCTTCTAAAGTCAACAATTTATTTTAAAGAGTAAAGTAAACTTAGTTAATAATGAAAAAATCAACCATTAAAGTTATGTCTACATACATAATAAATTATAAATGTGTTGGAATATCATTTCTTGATTTTCTTATTAACAGTTAAATTTACTTATTTTACTTTTATTCACTTTAGAAGAACTAAATCCGAAGAATAATGCCAATATCATTTATGATCCTGTATTTGAATTTTGTGCCTACAATGACTACTTTTATGTAACCTAGTAATTAAAAAAAAAAAAAACTTATTATATGTTTATGGGCATGTGATAAGAAAATTAAAATAAATTTCTGTTACTAGAAAAAAAAATCATATTCAAAAGTCAATTAATACTTATTGTTATAAGTAATTTAAAATATTTATTAAGATATCATGTACTTATATGTACATGATAAAAGACTATAATTTTATAATAAAAGACTATCAGAAACCACTTTATTACTTTTTCTTCATAAATTTTAAAAAAGTTTTTTCTATAGCAAACTGGTTTTTGGCCAATTTTGGCTGGTTTATCTAGTTTTGGATCGGTTCAACCAATTTTATACCGATTCTTTTTAAGATCAGTTTTTAAGGTTAAGCAAACCGATCTAACAACCAATTCTTAGTTCAATTAGTCCACCATCCGATTTGGTCTAGTTCTAACAACGCTGCACTTTTGCAGACCAACCAAGAACAAATTTCTAATAATGTTTCAAATATAAGTTGTAGGTCACGGTTGCAAGAGGGGGACGAATTTTTTTCAGCAAAAGAGTAATTTTATTTCAAAATTATTAAAATGGTGTATAAATAAAATAAATTCCCAAACTACGGTGAGCCTAATAAACTCACATACACATAACTTTTAAAATGAAATCCTAAGTGAGTAGCGATTTATCATTTTAAATAAATAAAAACACGACGAAAAAGAAAATGATAAAATAAATGAAGTCATTGAAAAGATTAACTTCATTTTTACATTTTATTTTTAATAACAAAATACAAAAGTTATGATTGTCTCTATGACTTTAGTTTTTTATTTTACTAGTAAGCCTTCTTTTGTAGGCGTAAGTATCATATACTACTTATAATTATTATTTTATGGTTTAATTACCTTGTTGGTCCCTATAGTTGCGAGAATTTTACCTTTTGGTCTTTATAGTCGAAAATAATCCCTTCCAATCCCTATACATATACTTCTGATACCAATTTGGTCCTTACTAATTTAAACCGCCACAAATTAAATAAAAAATGTCAATTTGTAGCAGTTTTTCATTGTCAATTTTAGTTTTGTGATGGTTTTCTTTTACCGAGTTAAGACACATTTAACAGTAAGGACCAAACCGGTATCGAAACTAAAATGGATTATTTTCAACTATAGGGACCAAAAGGGAAAGTTTACACAACTATAGAGACCAAAAAGGTAATTAAACCTTATTTTATTTATATACTACCAAAGCTGTAAAGTTGTGTATGACTTTTAATTTATTTTTATTAATATTATAAATATAAGACTTAAATATATTTTTAGTTCTTGTAATTTTATTTTTTTCGGTTCAGTTTTTGTCCCTATCTTTTCCTGACATTTCTCTTGTAGTCCTTTTTGTTAATCTTTGTTATAAAAAAAAATTGGGGTGACTAACGATGATGATGTCATCAAGTATGATGTCATCATTTGGTGATGTAATATTTGATAATGTCATCATGATGTTATGATGACATCATCAAGAACTAAAAATAAAAGGCAACATATTTGTAGGAACAAAAAAAAAATACAGAGACTAAAAACAAAAGGCAACACATTTGCAAAGACCAAAAAAAATATTTAGGTTAAATGCATGACTTAGTCCCTGTACGTGTTGTAAATTCTCAATTTAGTCCCTATATATAAAAACTTATTAAATCGGTCATTATACATGTCGCGAATTCTCAATTTAGTCCATGTCTTCTTGACACCATTTACACATTCTTAATTTAGTCCATATACATATAGCTAATTCTTAATTTAGTCCCTATACGTGCAACGCATTCTCAATTTGGTTCTTATATTGTAAGGATCAAATTAAGAATACGCTGCACAGTATAGGGACCAAATTATATGTTTAACCAAATATTTAAGTGTGTGAAAGTATTGAGTGTGAGGCAAGGGAGAATATATGGGGTAAATATGTATTTTGATACCTAAATATTTTTTTATCTCTATAAATATGTCAAATTTTACTTTTAACTCTTGCAAAAAAAAATTTAGTTTTGATAAATATGTTATTTTTTGTTTTCAATTTCTGATGAGATCATTATGTCATCACGATGACATTATTAAATGTCACATTACCAAATAATGATATCATCAAATGAAAATGTCATTATTTAATAATGTGATATTTGATAGCATCATCATTTAGTGATGTGATTATCATGACATTATCATTGTCAACTACGTTAATTTTTATTTATTTATTTTTTGTTATGGAAACTGATGGAAGAAACTAAAGGAGAAACACCTAAAACAATACAGAAACAAAAATCAAACCAAAAAAATTATGAGGACCAAAATAAAAAAACTGATATATTTACATCAACTAAAAACATATTTAAACTAAATTCTAAACCATTTTCCTTTTCTTAATTTTGAAAACAGTAGAAAAAAGTAAAAATAAAAAAAGCCGAGGGCGGACATAGTACAGTGCCCGAACTTCTGTTGACTTGATAACAGATGTACGAGTTTGGGTAAAATTAATACGCGGCCAGCTGCCATGTGTAAGGTCAAGTCAATTTAGTATTGGAGAAAGAATTGTCAAGTTGGGCAAGTAGAGACTATAGAGTGCCAAAACAAAGCCAATTTTGACCATAGTACATACGCAAGCGTGCAGGATGTTCACATTAGGAGGAAAATACGAGAGAAAAGAAAAGTTTAAAATTTGAATAGAAAAGAATGTGAAAAAAAAAAGTTTAATTTTTATGTTTAAAATTTAACTTTTTTTTTATTTTTTTTCTAACCAAATAAAAGAAAATATTTTGTTATTTGTGTTTTTTTTTTCTCTTTATCTTTTTTTCTTTCAACCAAACATACCATAGATTTAAGTAATGATTTTTTTCCCCCCTTTGTATGCTTAAATACAATGTTTTTAAAACCGGACCGGTCATTAAACTGGTCAAGGCACTGGTTTAATGTTTAATAGTTTAACCGTGGTCGAACTGTTATTAATAAAATAATAATAATAATAATTAAATAATACATAAAATAATATTAAAAAAATAATATCATAAATTTATAATACTAAAAATTAAAAATAAAACATAATTTTATATATTATTTACATTTACAATATCTATAAAAGTACAAATCAAATATGTCATAATTCTAAGTATAAATTTTAACTATACACATCAACATTTATTAATAAAAACAAGCTTATATTTAAAATAAAAAAAATGATAAATATTTATGTTGGTTTATATTTTTAAGAAAAAAATTAAAATAATGTTGCACTAAGTATTTTGCATTGACCCACTGTGAACCAAATTTTGGCTAGTTTTGATCGATTTTACTGGTTTTTCAGTTCTTTAACTAATTTTTCTCTAGGCCAGTTCTATGGTTTATTTAAATCCGTCAGGTGACTGGTTCTCCAGTTTTTCGGTCCGATCAATTCATAAAATATCGTTAAAAATATCATTAAAAAAGATACTTTTTCTATTTTTTATTATTATAAAATTTTATATATTAGACAATAATCACTTTATAAATTCAAAATTTTGATAATAATTTAATATGTATGGTCACAAATAGAATGTAGGATTACTTAAAAAAAAAAATCAAAATTCAAAACTTTGTAGATGCACACACAAGTTTCATTTACTGGAACAGATTTGCTTAATTTAAAAAAGTAATTTTGATTGTATTGTTATTAACACAACTGGAAAATGTCATCAAGCCACACTACAATACATATTTATATGTAAAAGAAAATTATTACCAGCTCATAAGCCAAGAAATTTGAGCCATAATTACTATTTAAAAGTTATGAAACACAATACTTATTAGCCATGTTTTTCTCATGAAATAAATTTCATACTATTATTGTATTGTAAATTTTTTACTATAAAAAACATAACCTATACATAGTGAAATTTATCAAATTAGATTGTAAATTTGAGTGAATTTTGGTAAAATTCTTTCATCCTTTCATAAATTTTGATAAAATCTTTTATCATACATATATAAAAAATTCATAAAAAATAACAATAAAAAAATTTGGAGGGGGGGCAGGGTTGGCCCCCCTTTCCACTAGCATAGCTCTGCTCCTGCAATGTGTTAAATGATAATTTCTCAAAATATACCACAAAATAAAGCAAAAACAAAGAAGAATGAGAAGAAATTGAGGAGAGATAAGAAATTTGGCTTGTTTGGTAGAGTGAAAATGGGAGAAGAGAGAAATAAAAAGATGTGAGGCTTACATCTCTTTGTTTCCTCGCTGAAGTGCGCAAAAAATGCATAGGGGAGACACACCCTGCACATTTTGTGATTTTTTTTTTTTTCTAACGATTAAAAACTGCCAAAAACTGCTATAATCAATTTTCAAGAGTGCTTAACCAATTAAAAATTGTTTTAATCAATTAAAAACTCTTATAATCAACTAACAATGATTTTTTTAAATTTTTTTAATTTTTCTCTTTCCTATTTCTCTTAAACCAAACATTTTTATTTGCATTCTATTTCTCATCTATTTTCATTTACTTTATTTCTCTCTTTCCTATTTTCATTCACCTTATTTTTTACCTATTTCTTTCCTTCTTACTAAACAAAAAAGGAAAAAGAAGAGTACTTTCACAATAATAATAATAATAAAAGATATAAACTCGCACATTCTAAAGGAATTTCATACTTTTAAAAATAATTATGGATAAGTAAACCAAGAATTACGAATAAAATTGCCTAATTTAACAAATAAAATAGAGCTATAATGGATAAAAATATATTTAAGAGACTAATAAAATTAATGAATTTGACTCAAATTGATTTGACCCTACAAATATTCTTTAATTTTTGAACTTGAAAATGGATACTACAGGAACTGAACCAAAAAAAAAATGAAATTGTTTATACAAGTTACATGTAATTGACTTTTGAGAGTTTTCACTTATACATCGTATATATTATTGTAAAGCGACAATCTATGCTCACGCAATGACTCGACAACAATTTCAAAAATTGAAAACAAAAAAAATGTACCTTTAAAAAAGGAATGAAAATTTTACAACGATAATGAATATATATCTTGAAAAGCGAATCCAATTAGGATTAATGGCTTTTGGGCCATTTGAGGAAAGATTAAATTCTGAATGATTTATGGGCATGAAATGATTGTTTGCTATTGAAAATTGACTTCAAAATACATTTTTGAAGGAGTAATAAAAACAATGAGAAACCGAGAGTTTTATATCTGTTCCTATGCTACTTTGGCAACTTACTTCCTCCTTTACCATTGTTTATTGTTTCCCTTATTCTCACTCAGTGTAACCACTAGTGTTGATTGTGTCTATACTTGCTAAGGATAGCTACATGTTTATGTTTTAGAATTTATAATTAACATATTTATGAATATGACTTTGGCTATGTTTGGATTGGTAGTAGAAGGTGGAATGAAGGAGAATAGAGTGGAAGAAAAAGTTACTCTATTTTTTGATTTGTAAAAATCAGAATGGATAATAATGAAAAATGATGGACTATAATTTAGTTATGATATTGTCGCAACCAAGGTTGTGGCGAAAAAGGCGAAAAAGAGTTTTAAAAACAGAAAGTCGTCATCAATATTTATTAAGGACAAACATTGGAACAACCTAAAAAGACATCAAGTTGTCACAACTTGTGCCTTAAAACCTTAGGATTAAAAAGATGTCACATCCAATTAATCATTTCTCTAAAAAATTAATTAAATATAAAATATCTCTAATTTGAAAAGAATATACAAAGAATAAAATTTAACAAAATAACAATGACCAAAAAAAGGAAATAAAACATATAAAAGATAAGATAGACAAATTTACCTCAAGATACAATTTGTGGTAAACACAAAACAATCCACCACAAGCTTTTAGTAAAAGCTTCAAGAGAAAAAAAAATAAAAGAGATAATAAAAAAAATTAAACTTTCACAGGCTCCATGTTTTGCATTAAGCCCATAATTAATAGATTTTTTTGCCTCTTCCATTGCTTGGTAAACACCTCTTTATATAGAGGAAAGAGAAGATGCATGAGTGTGGATTGTCCAATGTGGGACTTTTAAATGAAGGGAAGGTGAGAGGGAAAGAATGTAAGACTTGAGTTTTGTTATGATTAAATAGCCTACTTTGGGGTTGATTTTCATCAAGATAGAAGTTGATTTTGGTTTTTGAGATTAAGAGATGAGTTGTATATTTTTCTACAAGCTTTCCAACAATGCAAAGAACACCTCAAATGAACAAGTATAACTCAAGATACGACATTGTCTTTCTATGGTATTTATCATTAAAAAAAAGAGCTTTTTCCTTCAAAAGTTCTCTTATTTCTTTTTTCCTTTTCTTTTATATTTTATTTTCATTTATCCGGACAAAATTGGGTGTTCACAAATATGATGTCACATAAAATATTCAAATGATGTACATAATTATACCCTATTGGACGATAAATTTATGGACATATTACCAAAGCATAGATGGATGAACGATTATGATATATTTCATATGAACATGAAAAAAGTTGGCATTAGGACCCTACACATTTATGGACTATTTACTAAAAAGCAAAGAGGTTTGAAAGAGTTGGTTTTCAGCTATGAGACATGTACAATGAAGCTAAGAGGCAACAACGAACCCAATATTCAGATGCAAAAGCAACTTTCACATCTAAATACTAGGTTCGTCTTTGCCTTTCAACTTCATTAATTGTAATGTCTCATTGTCGAAAATCAACTCTTATAAACCTCCTTCTTAATGAGCAAATAGTTCATGAATGAGTCTTAATGCCATGGCCAACTGTTTTCTTGTTGTTCATCTAAAATATGTCATAATCACTCATCATTTTGTACGCTAGCAACATGCCCATAAATTTATCGCCCAACAAGGTATAATTGTGTACAACATTCAAATATTTTATGTACCATCGTTTGATATTTCCTTCAATATGAACCCAACATTTTGCCTGACAACTACACCTCATCAGTTAGTGCTTTAGGTTTGCACTTTCTACTCTTAGTGTTGCTGAAATTTTCTTCTTTGTGGCCTTATCTGTATCACAAAAAAGTTTGTTGTGATATTTCACCATCTTTGTTCCTCATTAAATTCCTTTTTCTAGCGACAAACCAACGCATACCAACATCCCAATCGTAAAACATGAAGTCACCCCCACATCTAGAAAATGATATCTCATAGGATCTTCTGGCCTTATGTCCTAGAAGTTGGTTTTCCATATATCCTCGACACCATTCATTGTAGTTTCACCACCAAAATTATATCCACCCATTTCATCATTTTCAATGCCTTCAGTGTTTCCTTCAATTGTGTCACCATCATTGTCACCACCTTCCAATTCCTAAACATTTAACAAACAGACAATAAACACCATGTGCAAGGTAAAAGTGGTTGAGCTTCAATGCACATTTCATACAATATATATATATATATATATATATATATATATGTTACGCAACTTTTTACAAAAGAACTATTCATGCGATGGAGAATAACAAATGCAATTGACCTTTTTCCTAAATAAAGGTACAAACTTGACTTGCATATGATTCATCATTGTTTGATTCTTATTCTTGTGATATATTATACATTTTTGGTTCATCCATTTCAGCGATGGCAATCACACTGTGGCATCGCTCTATTTTCCTGGTTACGGCACCCACTTGCAATGGCACTAAAGGAGTCATGACAGTACCAAAGATAAGGAAGCTTAAAACAAAAATCCTTATTTGAATTATACAGACATTCGTTACTCTAGATTTTAGAAACCTTAAAGCCATTGCACAGTATCGGACATTGGCATTCACTTAACAACAGGTCTCCCGGTCCAACCTCTATTTTCATATGCAGAAACTTCAATCATTAGGGCACTCTCTATTATTCAATCTTCAGATGCAATTGTATACACAAACCTTCTCTTGGACTTTAATTCTTATTTATAAACAAGGTGTGATCGAATGTGTTGATAGGTAACAATCAAAATTAAAAATGAATTTGAGTCACTGATATAAAATTATTTTCCTTAGGAGATGAGTGATATAAATTTATTTTCTTTAGAGAAATTTATAAATACGAAAAAAAAAAAAAACCTATTGCAAGGGGCTATTACATAGGTTTTAGGGCATGTAACCACCATGGTCATATTTTACCATCGGTTCAGGCTAAGTAAAGAAGTCACCTGAGATTTCCTTCTTTTTTTGTTTGTTTTTCTATTTGCTATTGCTAGTCTGTTCTTCCCGTTATATTTCAATTTTTATCGTGTGTCCCTCATTTCTGATTGAAATCATGTGATCAAAGCCTGTGTCGTGGCTGTCTGATTGGACAATTCTGTTAATTTACGTCGCATAATACGATCAACGGGCTCGTTCTACATGCCTTTAGACGTAGATTTTGTCTTTTGTGAACTACTTGGATCGATTTTTGTCATTATATGAAATATTAGTAAGATCCAGAATTTTAATATGTGGACTGGATTATGTGATGCAACCTCTATGGTTTAGGTACGGGTTGGGCCACGACATGAGTATAATTTATAATAGGCTTTTTCTATTCACACTCCCCCTTTCTGTTTTTTTATTTTTATTTTTATTATCATAAATATTCTTTATAATCAAAATACTCTTTTATATAAAAAGGATATAAACTCTATTCTCTATACTCCATCTTCATTGTTCTCTAAATCCTTCTCATCTATTTTTTTCCTTTTTCCTCTTGTCTGTTAAAAGTATTAGAATTTTATCTTAATTTTGTTTCATTACACTTCTATATTGAATTTCACATTACAAGAAAAATACTTTAATCTCGATACCGTGCACAACATATGTTCAATTTCATAATATAAACAAAATACATCAATTGCAAAACACATACGTTGTAGAATTAAGCACAACCAGGTACATGGAGATTTTCTTCTTTAATTCGAGAATGAATACTACAAAACTTAATATAATAACCATTTCAAAAAGTACTTTTTGGAATATTATTTTTTTTTTAACATTCTGGAAAGTACTTTCCGGAATACTATTTTGTTTTTTTTTTAACATACCAAAAAATATTTTTCGGAATGTTAAAAAGCAAAACAGTATTCTAGAAAGTATTTTTTTTAAAAATAATTTTTTCCTTCGTAGTTTTTTAATTTATTTAGTTCATATTAGTAAGATATTTGAAGTGGTGAATATGCCAACTAATGGAGCAATAAATAAGATTAATGATTGGAGTGAAAGCAAGATGAGTACAGCACGAGACAAGGGAAAGTGGGCGTTGTTTGAGACGAGGGAGGAGTGCATGCGAGAAGAGAGAGGAGAGTTACTCTGTAAAAGAGGAGAAAAAATAAGGTTAATAAAGTAAATTCAAATTAAAAAAATAAAAGGGGAAGTGTACTTAGAAAAAATAGGGTGTGTGTAAACAGCGCAAAGGCTTTTATAATATGATTGCACTCGTCCTGTCGTCTATATAGCAGTCACAATTTTAAGCCTTAGTAAATTAATATATAGTTATATAGTGCTCCAAACGATGGGATAGTATAAATTTTTATGTAGTAATAACTTACATTATACTTCTGTCTCTAGAGTTCTATTATTTAAACATCAACTAAAACATATATATATATATATATATATATATATATATATATATATATATATATGATGTCATATATGTATTTATCTCTACTTTTCACTTATTTTTTCTTTTTATACACACCTCAAAAATACTTCATAAATCAAAGGAGTAAATGTATGGACCGTCTTGTCCCTATATCCTTATAGTATACAAGTACAATGAACCAAAACAGGGCTTTTAAGAGCTAATTCATGCATATCAAGTTAGAAGAATCAGTTCATTCCAAGACTGAGTAAAATTTTGTTTCCTCTCTTCCTTTTTTTCTCCATAAGTTTGTAATTCTTATCATCTATATATATAAATTAAAATAGTTATCTTAAAGAAAGTGTTTTTAGTTGTTATTTTTTAACAAGAACATTTTTAGATATTATTCTTGTACGAGAGTATTTTTAGAAAGTTTATTAACCTTTCATCTCTTTTAATCTATCATTTTTAACATCTTTAACTCTAAATTGAATTTCACTATTTTAAAAAAAAATTATCAATAATTAGATATTAAAATTGTATTACAATAATTATTTATTATATATTTAAAATATAATCTATATGTTCAAAAATATTTATTTATTACAAATTTTAATTATAATATAATTTATATATTCAAAAATATTTATTTATTATAAATTTAAGCTATATGAAATAAATATTTATTTTGTGTAATGCACAGATTAAAATACTAGCTACTTCTTAAAAGAAGAAACTATCCTTTTAATAATTAAAAAAAAAAAGTAAACTATAAGTATAACATTTACGGGGGGGCGCGGGAGTGTAGATATAGTTGCAATACATAAAATTTAATTCAGGTGTAACATCATTTTAAATTTTTTAAAGTATTATCCACTCATTTGTAAACATACCTTTAAGAAACTATTAGGCTTAATTCTACTTTCAGCCCTTTAATTTAAAGTGAGTGATTTTAATAATCCAAATTATTTTCAAACCAATTAAATCCCTCTATTTTTAAAAATTAGTAAATTTAGTCCATTAATTAATTTTCATCTACTCAAAATTCTCAAATTTTCATTTTTCATATAATCTTCACAAATTGAATTAATTAAATTATTTTAAACCTTCTATTCAAAACTCATATAAAACATGAAACTTCACCTAAAATTAAAAAAAAAATCCCAAAATTTCCCCTATCAAATCCTAATGTCACATCTTATGAAATCCTTTAAGTTTTATCAAATTTCTACTAAATTTCTAGCCTCTAAACTTTTAAAATTATTTTATATTCCATGTCCATAATCAACTCCCAAATATTTGGATAGAAAATAAGAATTTAGAGTTTTAGATAAAAGAAAACTTATGAAATACCAAATGTAAGGATGTTCACTGGTATGAATAAGCTGTGGACCCAAGTTGATCCAATTATTTTCGTTTGATTTTTTTGAACTTTTGGGTCACACCCGATCCAACCCGTTCAAATACAAGTTGAATAACAAGTTTTGATTTCCAAACCCATAAATCCAACCTACTAACATGACATTTTATTAAATTTATTATTTTTATATATTTTTATAAACAAATAATTAGTGAATAACAAAGTTACAAAAACACTATTAGCTCACTAATTAGTAAACATGACAAACTCAATCAAAAAGCCTTGGCTCACTAAATATATTATCTTTATAATGCGTTAAAATTCCTAAGAAAAAAAATATAATTTTTAAAAAAAGTTAACAAAATTTTAAATATATAGACCCGATTAATGACCCAAACCAACCCGTTAACAATCAGGTTGGTTCAGTTCAGATTTGACAAAAAATATATATAAACCCAACCCAACCCAACCTGTGTTAATTTGATCAATTTGAATAATGAGTTTGGCCAAACTCAACCCAAGCTGACCTGTGTACCCCCCAAACCAAATGTTTAATTTAAAAATAAAGGGACTTAATTGGCTCAAATAAAAAAAACTTAAGAGAATCAAAATTGCACATAGTCTAAATTAAAGAAACCAAAAGAGTAATTAAGTCAAAGCAATAAGTACAAATAATTGGTAACTTTAAACATTTTTACATCATCATTATTTAAAATTAAATCCTAATACACATTTGTATAAAAGTGCTAGCTAATGACTCAGTAAGATTGAACTATTAAGACAACATGGTGGTAGGTACAATTTTCTTGTACCAGACTTTCATTGCTATAAGCCCTCAATAGAGCATACCTTAGCCATGAAAAAAGGTACTCTCCCCTCTCCTCCCCCAAAGCAAATAAAAAAAATGTGTATTGCATTTGACAGTTTGTTTGGAATGACAGTAAGAACAATCAAACTGTTTAATTGCACAGCCACCTAAGTGAAATGACCTTAGAGATCCTGGGAGGGACGCTAGATATGAAGCAAGGAAATACCAACAAAATTTAACCCTCAGCCAGAAGATGCACAAGTACCAAATGGAAGTTGTCTAAAACTACTGCGATCTCACCCTTCCCCCCTCCCCCACCCCAATCCCATAGTTCGTTTTGTTCCTCTCTTTCGGAAACATTGGAGCAAAATTCTATTTCTTGCAAATAGAATTTGTAATACCTATTGTTGTCATTGTAGTTTTCTCCAAATATTAACCTAGGTAGACTAAGATCAGCACAAGGGTGTAAAGAATACAAAGATAGAGTGACAGGCCAAAGAGGCAAAGTTGTTCGTGTGGTCATCTGAAGTTGCAGCAACGAGCTTGACCTCTTGACAATTTGTCCCACAGACAGATCATCTGCCTTGGGGATTGGTAATGTGCAGTGAAGTAGCCCTCCATGCATCCATACTGACAAAACTTCCAATTGTGGGAGTACTGAACTGCCGCGACAGTATTGTTATATCGCTCAACCCACATTCCCATGCTTACATCCTCCATTTTAAACAGCTGCCATCAGAATATATTTCAGTAACCGACGATATGTATTGATGTGGCAACCTGGAAAGGGAAGGGGGGAACTGCAAAGGTAAAATCCAGATAAAAGTTTAAAGGCTAACTAACCCTTAGTCTCCTCTCCTTGTGTTGAGAAAGGATGAAAGTAATAATATCACTGGAAATTACATATGCAGGCCCATTTGCATAAGGAGGATAAACTTCTTCTGGCCACTCCTGCAACAACAAAACACAACACCTCAGAGAATGGAGCAAGAACAATTTATAACATTCCATGCATTATCTGTACTTGCCATCAAATATATTTTAGACAAGCACAATAACCAAGGAAAAGAGAATTCAATTATAAAATGGAAATATAATTATGATACACTACTCTATCCTACTAGATGTAAATCAAAAGTAGCAGAATGTGGCGCTGAAGCACTGACATGTTCCAGTCAAAATATAGAAAACAACTAAAATCATATCTACACTCCTATGCTTATTAACTAGTAGTAATTGTATTGCAAAATCTTAAATTTTTACCCCACCCTTTAGGACCCTATTTGGGCAAAACAAACATCACCCACACAAGTGGCTATGGCATCAAAGCAGGTCTAGAGTTTCTATTCTCCCCTGTTTTTAAGACCCTGTGTAGGGCAAAACAAACTTCACTTGCATGTGTTAGGGGGTGTAATAGGATATGCAGGGAATCAAAACCCTAATTAATCTCTATATACTATATTTAAGCTCCAAGGAGAGCTGGCAATTGATTGTTAAAATTAACAAACAAATGAAAACAAGGATCCACAACTCGTGTGTTGTAACTATCATACCTCATAAGTGACAGCCCATTTGCCATTTCTCAGAGGCCGATGCAAGAGATTGAGATTGCCCATATAAAGGGATTTTTCCTGGGGTACCTTCTCAATTTCCTTCAAGACAGTATCCACCCTAATAAATGTATCATCATCACATTTCATAACATATGCAGCAGTCACATTCCGAATCTGCATAAATGAAAATTAACTTTTATCCTCAAGAGAACACAAACAAAAAAAAAGGTGGAAGAATTGGAGGGGAAGCAATTTTAAGTAGCTGAAAGAATGGAACTCACCCCAAACTCACAAATGGCCACAACTTTAAGCACAACAAGCTCATAGCGGTCCATAAAGGGCAAAATGACAATATCACCAAAGTAAGCAGCCTCCTTCTTCAGCACTTTGTTTACTTCCATCCTTGGATTCTTTAGTTGTTGTTTATGACAGGCACAAAAACAGAAAATTTAGCCATACCATATCGCTACAAGGGAGAGACATAAAACAAAACTAGATACAATGCCATCTAAGAATTCCAAACAAACCCAAAACTCAAATTTTCATATGTACACATTGATTGCACATTTCAAGTATATATCTAATTATGTATAAATTAAACTAATGATGTTCGTTTCAGCAATTGCATTCTATTTCAAACATACATTTCAGCAAAGAAATTATCTCATGTAAATCCAACATCTCAACGTATATTTGTGATTCTATTACTAAGCCCAAAGTAGAAAATCAGAGTTGATAAATCCTGGAGGATTGCGAATTTAGGAAGTATTATGGAAAAGCAGTCAAGGTAGGTTCCCTCATATCAACTTGTCATGAACCAATCAACCAACTACCTCAAGCTAAAGCTATTGGTTGAATGCACATAAATGGTTTTTATATCTAACATATCCCCTCCCCTCATGCAAGAGCCCTTTGGGCTTTATGCATGGACAATGGATAAACCTAGACTACCATGTGCTAAAATTTATCTTTTATTAAGAATAAGGGGCAACAAGGGTTGAACTCTAGACCACATGGTCATAAAGGCTCTAATACCGTGCCATGAACCAAATATCCAAGAAGCTTAAGTTGTAAGAATAGTGAAAAAGTAAATGAATGATCTGAATATCAAATACAACTGATGTAATGATTTATGGTTTAACCTAAATCATCAATCGCGTCTCATGCATTTGCAATTGATTTATAGCAACAACATTATGTGATGCAGATTGGAAGAATAAAATTTGCACTTGTAGACATCTTATTCAAAGAGGATAGCTTCATGGAACCCAAAGTAGCTTAGTCAAGGTGACAGCTAGTCCTAAAAGTCTCATGGCATTTACATAGCATGCTTAAGTCACATACCAAAGTCAATGGGCTCCATTTCCAATGATCACATGTTTGCAAGACCAATGCCTGTATTGGATAAGGAACTTTGGTCCAAAAGTTTTTTTCCTTTTGCTTTCTAAAATAAATTTCAGTAGTACATATCAGGTCAGGCTTTATTAGACCCAAAATTTCATCAATTACTGTAAAACATAAGTTATACCTTCCACCAGCCAAATGTCAATTATAGCACCAAACTCCAAAAAAAGAAGCATAATTAATATGCTTGGTTAGTTGATTATGTGAAAAACTCAAAATAAGAGCTCATTTTTTCTTCTGATTTGTTTTATTTGAAAGACCACACCCTTACCCAACAAATTAAATTGATACAAGCTCTTCAAAACCGCAAACCCGATGTGAATATGTGATAACTCCAAATTCTATTTGCACTACCTTTATAACCAACAAATTAAGAGTCTCAAAAAGCTCAAACCAGAGATTCTATGATATCATTGCCCCATCATGATTTAAACCCACAATTTTACCATAAAACTTCCATGAAATCACCTAAGAAGGTTGTCTTTCTGTTGTCCATGAAGTTTTTACTGTGTCCTATGCATCACACATCTCTTTGTGCTTGTGTCATAAGTGAATCACTATATGCTTCTATGCAAGATAAAAATAAAGACAGAAACCTTACCAGTGCAACAAAGAATCGTACTACTACATCTGAAGACTTGATTGCAGCTGATTGCATCCATGTCTTTCTCACCGCCATACGTTCTGCAAAGTGATTTGAAGCTGAAAGAACTCCAATAAAAAGTTTAATAGGATGTTTGGGTAAAGGTCTGGCTTTCCAGGTCTCTGACATTTCCAGTACTCTTTGAGGTGAGAAACTTGGATGGGAAGTAGGAAGAGAAGTAGCATAAATTGAATGAACATCCACGTCCCCCTTAACTGCCAATCCTGTAGCATCCTCAAGCGTAAATCCCTGGAGATAAAGTAGAAAGAAAACGTCAGATGGGAAAAAATCTATGACCACAGCAGCAGAATATAGAAATGTCGAAACAAATTCCAATTATTCTCAATGTTTAAGCTATTTGAGTCACCCTTAAACATGTAGAACAAGAGCTATTACCATTACCACAAATTATTGAGGCTAAACCAAAATTCTATATCTATAACCCACAATATATGCAAAAGGAATTCACCAGAACTTTTTGAACTTCAATACAGTGAAGTTAAAGCAAATAAAAACTTATATCTCACCAGATTCTTGTCATTAAGAAGCTAGGTATGCAATTTCACACCATCTAGATGTTTAGTACAAGCATTAGATGAAAACACCTATATTAACTCAAGGAACTTACAGTCCGATATGGAAATGAAGTTACATGGCGACCCCCGATATTAATGTGGTATCCATCAACACCAGCACGCAGTGTAAGGACAAACATTCTGCCCTCTATTAAAGGAAATGGCCAGGTCATTTCCGGCTTCTGCTCACGCCCTATAAACCGCTTAAACCATGATGTTGTCTTGGACTCTTTAGAGTCTATAATGTCATTCCGCATCCATTTCTCACACCGTCTGTATCCATCAACTGCCAAATATAATAATAAAATATTATAAGGATACAAACAGACAAATGTTAAACATCACCAGACTCACCATAAAAAACCGGAACATCATATTGACAATAAAACAAAAATATTCATAAAACAACTAAAAATTTTAACATATAAGATCCTATTACAAAGTTCATGATATATTAACACTATAACTTATAACTACGATAACCATTACATGTCATGTGTTTTATAGCTTTATATAAAACACAACCAATCAGGAAGGTAAACCTTATATTTCCATTGACCATGCAAGGACCATAAGTAAGGTGCTCCTATTTTCATCATCATTTTTTCAAAATTTCTTATTGCACCTTTACGAGGATATCAAATGGTTTTTATATTTTACAATGATGACAATGGTGGAGACTCAATTCCACAACACTTTTTTTTATTTTATAAATAACAAGCTTCAAAATGAATATGAAATATGATATATCATACCAAGCATTTCTTCTTCATCCCCAGATGGCAGACCATCACATCTTTGGGAGGTTCCCCAGTGCATCCGGTAACAGGTATTATGCTCAATCACCGGCCGTTTGCTCCAATCCCCGGTTATTCGAGGATTCAAGTGAAGGATCTTTGGAGGATCCTCCCCATCCACTGACTTCAGCCCTTGCAACTCAACCATGAACTGCGAAACGGAAACCAGTCCTCCACTTTTCTTCGACTTGGCAAGCTGGGGAACATACTCCTTGTGAGCATAATGGGGTGTCCCGACCACAGTGATCGAAGAACCAGCCGCGAGGCCGCAGGGAAGAAACATCAAATTGTCTCCCTTAATCAACTCATCCCCATTCATGGACACCCAAGAAGGACACAACTCGGGCTTTCCATCAAGGACAGAGCTTCCTACCGACTCCTCCGCATCAACCTTATCCACTTCTCCCCAAGCCTTCAACCCCAATATCCACGCCTCATCCGCCATCCTCTCGAGCACAGGCATGTCATTGGCCCTCTTCTGTTCCCGCATTATCTTCCCAGTTATCCTACCGAACCGCGGCGGAATCTGCTTCGGAGATTCCGGAAGAAGACGCGCTTCCTCCTTCGTTGGCTCCCTGTTGGGCCTCAAGGGGGCACCACCCTGGTCCCTGTTATCTTCCAATCTCCTGTGAAACGCATCTTTATAAACAGAACTCACGAAAGACTTGCTTAAATCTGAATCCTCAGGGTCCCCAACGCCTGCCCCCTCCAACCTGTCGTCACTCTCGATCTCATCCCCACTCAACGTCGACACGATCCTCAAAAACTGCGGAAATTTACACGACACAAACAACAAGTACAGCACCCCAATGCCAAACAAAAAATGAGACAACCTAAACCTCCGCGAGTTGGGAGGGTCACTCTTCGTTCTCTTCATCCTCAAAAACCACCACACACCCTGCAAACGCAACGACAATCTCCTCCCTCCCCCCTCACAATACCAATTTTTGAAGGCGAACCCACGTTCAACTTTTTCAACAAAAACATAAACGGTTGTGCGTCAGGCAACGGAAGCGAGCGGTTTCACAGGAACACGAAAAATCAAACCTCGACGAGAAGGGAGAGATCGAGTTTCGGAAATCAAGGCGTCCACAAATTGGGAAGAAACCCGTTTCAATTGGACCCCGGAGAACCCTTAAAGCTTCGAGCTTTACACAGCACTCCGCGAAAAACTCGATCTCCACCCCAACCTGAACCCTAATGCACAACCGTGACGTGAATGGCTGTGAACCTGGAAATGAACACTCTAATGATGGCACAGAGGAGGGGACTCAGAATTTAAAAATATTACACAGAGTGAAAAAATAAAAAAAATTGGATGTTCGTTACTTTATTGTATTATTTAATTCTTATAGCCGGATTTATAATGTCTTGATTTCATTTTCATTTAAGGAGGGTATTTGGAATTTGTACTGTTGCCGTTAGTTAGAAGGAGAAATATTAATAACATATCTTCTAACATTTTTTACAGTTTGAAATTTATTAAAAAATTATTAAATTACGTAGGTTTTACTTCTAGCTTGATAAACTTTATTCATGATTTTGTAATGTTTAACAAATTTTAATTAATAATACGGAATGTATAGAAAAGAGTACATTAAAGAACATGTCGTTACTATTCTTCTAATTAAAGAGTATCGAAGTTGTTGCATTTGTAATTTGCTGATGACTTTTTTAGTATAATGCATATAGTTTAATTTTCACGTAAAATACAATTTGTAACAATTAGTTAATTCAATTGGTATTTTTAAAAAAAAAACTATCATGTTGTAGAAGTAATAATAATAATAATAATATTTATTTATTAATTTTACTTAACCTCTTAAAAGATAGTACAAGTCATGCGTTGCTAAGATGTATTTTATCACCTCTTCATATTTCTAACTTTATTTTTTCAATAAAATGAGTTCCTTTCCAGTAATATGAGTTCCTTTCCATTATTAAGCTGAGAAACTATTTAAATGTAATTTATTTTCCTTTCTCTGATAATCTGATTATTTATCTTTTTGGTAAAACCCTTTTTGTTTCTATCATTTTGGGCATATGTGCCTTGCTTCAACACTAATTAGCTTTTCTCATGTGTTGGTACCTTGTGCAACTTTCTTTGTTAGTTAGGGGAACCACGTTCTCATTATTTGCGAGCCTACGTTTCTTGATATCTAAGAAGTTTGCATCAAACAAAGGAAATAATGAAAATTATCGATTAGCTGGATTTTCTCCATCGATTTCTAGTTGGCAATTTGATAAGGTTATTCTTTACCCAAATAAGTTTAAAGTTAGATGCTAACTTAAACCTGATCCGTCATTTATTATAGATTTTTCTCCATTTGGAAAGATCTTTTGTATATAAAAAAAGAGAAAGAGAGAGAGAGAGTCGCAAAAATTTATTTAAAAGTTTATATCACATGAAAATATTTAAATATGTCTAAATAATTGTATAATTAATAAATTATATGTTTAAATGATAAATAAATAAGTCGGCCTATTAAATGAAATGACTTTTTAAAAATTCTAAATCATTTTTCCCCTTACAATGATGATATTTCTTAGTCGACTACCCGAGACTAAATTCTTTTTAGACTTAAAGATTAGCAAAATAAATTTTGTCTCTACCAATAAAACCTAATTTTAACCAGTGAAATTAAAAACATAAATATTATGTTAAACAAGTAAGGTAATCTATTATATATTGTAAAAGAAAGTTTTATAATATGAAAAGATGTCACGTGGTAACACCATATTTATTTTTTTTCTGCTTAAATTCCACATATTTTTTTTGGTTTTTTTGGTTCATATAAGTACATTATTATATTTAATTATAGTAATTCGAACATTTATAATTAAGGCATTTATAATGAAAGCATTTATAATAAGTATATATTCTACTTAAATTCATTAATTAAATAATTAAATCTTAAATTAATTTTAATTTTATATAGCAAGAAAATTAATTTTTTAAATTTTATTGAATGTTATTTATGATCAGTATAATTTTTATGATTTGAACATTCAAACTAATAAGACAAGTATATATTCTGATTCAAATTAATTGATAGTATTAATATATTTTTAATACATAATTAAGGAAATCATGATCAATACGATTTTTTATGATTTGAACATTCAAACTAATAATACAAGTAAATATTCTGATTCAAATTAATTCATAGTACTAATATATATTATAATACATAATTTAAGTTAAAAATCTTGCATGATTTAAGTTTCATGAAATACAAATCTGTAAGATCAACTCATCTATAAATACCTATGTGCATTGTTGTTTTCATTTTTATCGTTTCTTTCTAAAATAGTCAATTGTTAACATCTGTTTTATTCTTTGTATTTAGTTTCAATACAGGGTTAAATAAAAGCAAGAAATACAAATTCATCAATCCTTCTATTCTTTCTTTAAGTTTTTATCCTTTTCAATCTTATTTGATTTTATTTTTTTACATATTTTGTCTAATAGTTAGTATTAAAAGTTTGTTTGCTGATATTAATTTTACAGTTTCTTCACTTTCAACTATTGAAATAATATAAAAGACTAAAGGAGAGATTTTGTAGAAGATATACTAGGAGTTCTATTATATTATCAAAAGAAGGTTAAGTCTTTATTTTATTTCTCTTTTATAATTTTTATTTATATTTTTTTACTAGAGGTATTTCTTTCTTTACTTTTCTTCAAATATTTTATCTTTTCATTATTTTTTATTTAATTTGTCTTTTACTTCTTAAATAAGCTTATTTTTTTATCATTTTTAATATATTTTCTTCAATATATGACATTCCTAGACTGTAGACACCTTAGAGTCAAATCAAATGCATCGTAGAAAGACGAATGATGATGCATGGAAAATTAACTTGGTCAAAACTCACTTGGCCTCAAGACAAGAAGTGAATAGCTTATATTGTATGGAATTTTGTTAGTCTTTTTTTTTTAATTATTAAACCATGTCAAATGTGGAATACCAAATCATTTTTCTTTTGTTTTTCCTTTAACTTAAGGAGAGACTTAGAGTAAGTTTTATAAGAAAGATATGGGAAATAAGAGATAAGAAAATAAAAAAGATAGTTATAAAAAAAAAGATAATAAAATACTTTTGAAATAATTATCATTTTGAAATGGTGTATAAGGATTGAAAAATTAGTAACTCTCCTAAAATTAAAAAATATTTCAAGACTAAATTATTATTTTATTAACTGGGACTAAGAATTCTTAATATTTTATCTCTTAAAAAAGGTAATAAATTACTTTTATGATTATCAAAACATAATATTTAAAAGAAAGTGTAGAGAGAAGGATAAAGTTAGAAAAATAAATAATTTCTTGTTATTTTAAAATAAAATAGTTTAAAATAAAAAATTGTTAAAATGATAATTATTTCAAAATAGAAGAAACAAATTGTTAAGGATTCAAGAGTAGGAAATATTGAATGAAAATTATTTTTTAAAGTTTCTAATATACTAAATGTTATGTTTTTTTTTTTATTAGATACAATTCAATTTTCGATTTCTTAATATGGTTTCCTAGACACCCATTAGTATGATCTAATGAAATAAATAGAGTATTATCATCACTACCACTAACATTTCATTCATATTTAGTGAAAAATTGGTAATTTAAAAAGTTAAACCACCTCGATTAATTTAAAGTATATATACATTATTTCAGTTACTATTACTAGTCATGTAATTTATAATAAATATTTTGCAAATGTAATAAATTTAAATTTAATTTAATTTAAAATTCATACAAAAAATATCATTTATTTATAAATACCCAGAAAATCTCGCTCAATTCTTTTATTTCTTCATCAATCAAAAAGGTCGTTTGCTTTCTCTTCCTATTTAAAAGATTTTGAAGATTTAAGTTAACACACAAAATCATCGTAACACAAATCAATTATATCAAATATATTATTATAAAACAAAATTTTGCAATGTAAGTAGATACCATGTGGCAGCACTACATCGATTCTTTTTTTTCCAAAAAATCATTGACATTTTTTATTTAATATTTAATTTATAAAAATACATAATTGTAGTAATTAAGGTAATGATTACAACAAGCATATATTCTGATTCAATCAATCAATTTAATCATTAAATCTTATATGAATTTTGATTTTATATAATACAAAATCAATTTATTAAATTTTATAGAATGTTTTTTATAATAACGGTAATCAAATGTCAAGTCATGAAAATAATGAATAAAATAATTGATTTAATTCTGATATATTTAATTACGGTAAGCAATCATGATTTAAACATTCTAATTAATGATACAATTATATATTATTATTCAAATTATTTCACAATATTAATATATATTTTGTTTCAAATTTATAGCAAATTTAAATTAAGAAATCTTGCAAGATTTATTTTGATTTGATGACACAAATATATAATTGATAATTTAGACAATGTATATATATGTGATGAGTTCTACAGTGGATAACCTACTTATATGATTCACGGTGGACCATCAAAAATTACCTTATATAAGAGGTAATTTTTAAAAAAAAAGAAAATTAAATTATTTTGAAAGATAAATTTACAATAATGCTCTTTTTTAAAATATTAAGTGACACGACTGCCCGCTAGGCAATAACAATAATAAAATCCCAAATAGGATTCAGCATTTTTGCTGCTTTTGGTTTCGGAGGGTAATGTGACCAAGATGTGTTGCGTGAGAAATTTGGGATGGAGGAGTTGAGATTGTTAGAATGAAGGCTGAGTTTGCGTAGTTGAAGGAGGTTGGAGAGGGAGGGAGCGAGTTGACCTTCAAGTCAGAGATGTGGTAAATGGAGCTAGGGGCAACATCGATTTTGTCGTATTTCTTGGGGGGCCTTATTGCCGAGGAAGTCGATTTCTGATTTCACACACTGTGGTTTGAAGACTTTGAAGGTGTTGTTTGTGATATTGGTGCTGGTGTTGATTTTTGAAGTGTGTCGTCGCGTGTAATCATGAATTCTGTTAATCATTTGTGTGGTTTGTTTGTAACTTGCTCTTTTTTTTGCAAGCGTAAGTTGCGATAGTAAGTGTTGTCTTCCCATCATGCGCTCAGTTGTCAAAACACCTCTTCCAACATCATTATTTATAAGTGCAACTTAGTTTGCATAAAAGGCATAAGAACCGTGGTGATTTGATACTCCCTGTGCATTTCGATTTGAACCACGCTGAGGTAAATGAGAAGGGAAAGTGCTTGGTGTGGTTCATCCTTGCATCAAATCTGACAACAAACATTTGTCCTTTCCTCTCTATATCACCAAAACAAAAGAAACAACATTAATGTCAAAAATGCAAAACTCAATCTAAGGAAAATAAGAGATGGTTGAAATTTGAGAATTGAAAGAAACTTGAGAGAGGGAAGTGGAATTTGTTGGAGGTGGAGAATGCGATGGTAGCCTGGAAAAAGGTCATCATAGAATGAATGATTGACTAAAGAGATCTACAGAGGGACAATTTCGTGAAATAATTAAAAATATTTAAATCAATCAATTATATCATTAAACCTTATATTAAATTTGATTTTATATAATACGATATTTAATTTATTAAATTTTATCGAATATTTTTTATAATTACAAAAATGTTTTTTATAATTAGATTATTTATTTATTTCTTTATTTTAATTCATAAAAAATCATAATTATAGTAATTAAGCTAAATATGATTAACATGATTTGAACATTCAAATCAATAACATAAATATATATTTTTATTCAAATTAATTAATAACATTAATATATATTTTAATTCAAATTAAAAATCTCGTAAGATTTATACTAATTTCATAACATAAGTATATAAGTGGTGTTGATTTTAGTAATTACCATTGATATATGATGGATTTTAACTCAATTACTTTTATTATTTTTATATTTTTATATATTAAACATTTATTGATTATTAGCATTTGTTATTTTATTATTCATTGATAACAATTTAATCATCAAATGTATAATTTTTAACTACATATATATGTAGGTGGTTTGTATTCTCCATCTCTGTCGTTTTTATTGAAGTAATTGGTATTCTTTGTTATAGAACATGAAATACTATAGCAGTGTATAGAAGGAAAAAAAATTAAAGTGTTTTTTTTTTGTCTTTATTAGCTTTGTGGACAGGATAAGAATTCATCAATAAATTTTGAGATTTTGTTTAAGGTCCATTTTGTTTACAGTTTCATGCATCATGTTTCTCCTTTTTCTTCTTTCTATAAATAGAATAACGTGAATATTTTATATCTTTCAGCAATTAATATGACAAGATGTGAACAAACATCGAAGGAACAAGGAACACATAAGAAGGGGGTTGAATTGTGTGTTGAAATCTTTTTTCACAAAACTTTAGTAATACGCAAAACGATGAAAAAAATAATAAGGGAAGAGAAGCACACGAGAAATTTTATATTAGTTCACTCAACTTGAGCTACGTCTAATACCTTCGTTTAGAAGGATTTCCACTCTTGGTTACAAACAAGTATTCTATCAACCTCTTTAGGCCTTACCCAGTGATCAACCCAAGATCACTTAACAACCTAAGTATTCTCTAGTTACCAAGCCTTTCCAAGTTTTCACAACACGAATAAAGTGTTTTAACAAATACAACTCACAGTGTGAGGATATGAAAATTTAAGAGCGTTTACAGAGACTTTACTAAGCAAAGAGTATGACAAATGAAAGTTTGTAGATTGTCCAACAAAAAGAATTCTTTTTCGTTTATTGCTTGGTTTCTCTATCTTACTGCTTGAATCTTTGGACTTGATATATATATATATATATATATATATATATATATATATATATATATAATATATATATATATATATATATATAGTCATTGAGAAGATAGCCGTTGAGAAATGTGAGCTTCAGTCTTCAGATACACGTTCTAAAACTTTGTCATACATAGTTGCGCGTGTTTCGAGCTTGCAGATGAGATAGAAAAACAACTTTCGTTTTTTCATAGAAAAGGAAGCTGCAAATCTGCGTTTTAGAGTTGCTTTTTCCAAACATTCCTTATTCTAGTTTGACAGCTTGATAGGTTGACCTACTTTCATGCAATGTTGTACTTATACACAAAAAATATCTGCTTTTCATTTAAATAAAAGAATAAGGCATAAGTTTCAAAACGTACAAGAGTAAACCGCTTGAAAACTTAGTTGAATTTTAAAGGCATTTTAGGTAAGATATTGGACGTTTTTCACAAAGAGTGCATATGTATAAAGCAAATGGACGCTTGGTATAGAGTGTCGCGTTGGACACCTGTTTTAGTAAAACAACATTGAACGCTTTCAAAAACTTTTAACCAAAAAGCGAGAGCAAGTAACTAAGAACTCTAAAATTTAATAACTTTTGTTATCTTCAAAACTTTGAGGGATTGGACGCTTTATACGTCTTTGATTCCAACAAATACTTCAAAGAAAGGTTTTTGGCGAGCTTGCTTTAAGTGAAAGCTAATTGATAAGAAGGGAAACATGCATATTATTAGATACATGAAGTTATTAATTGTATCATCCTATTTTTGTAGACAAATTGTTAAATTTTAGTGTAATATTGACCCATTTAACTATTGGACGAAGTCAATTGGTGGGTTTTAGCACTGTATCTTATTCAATTCATTGTAATATGTCACATTTTTTATTGTTTTGTTTTCTTATTTCGTTATTTTAACATAAGCTCTATCCCTGAATGTGTGAACTTTAAATTTGGGTCATACAATCATACATGAATTGTCAATATTTAAAGTTATTTAGTGGTCACATGACCACTTAAAAAAGTCATGTGCATTTTTTCTATTAATCTTGACAATTCACATAACATCTAATGGTATATATTTATGGTTCTCATTTGATATGTTGTCTATATATTGTTGGACTATAAATTCAACAATATTATTGGACATATTTTATGTAACAAAAGTCTTAAAAGGTTATTTGTGATGTGTATTATATTTTACATAGGTTTTAAATTTAATATTATTTTCCATGAACATATATTAATTTTTGTAAATATTTATATAATATTTAGTAACATATATTTTGTAAATTAAAAAATAATAGAGAAATATTAAAATTATATAAAAATATTTACTAACATATATAAAATTTGTAGATTATAAACTTACCCATATAGGGCACGGGTTATTAGGTTTTATTAGGTAGTTTGTTATATTGTCATCCCTGCATTATTATACTATTTTTTAGTTATATTTAGATTAATGGAAAGGGATAAATAGTATTAGTTGATCTTTTTAAAATTTTCAGATTAGAGTGAAATAGAATTGAATCAAATGATATTTATTTCATTTCATTCCACCTAATAGATTTATTTTTCTTCCCCTTAATTGTGAAGTATAAAATAGAATTAATTTATTCTTTATTCTTTTTTTCACCATTTCATTTACTTCTCTAATAATATAATAAAAATGTTCCATCGTGATGACAATCACTGTGCCTAATTTTTCCTCCTACAAAATTCCAAACTATAAAGAATCATCCGATATAAAAACAATAAATGAAGAATCGAGATAGAGAAGCAACAAAAATGGTTAGGGCATCTTGTCAGGGCAACGAATGGTTTTTCTCTTTAAAATCTCACTTCACTCCAAAATGCATAAAAAAATCACTGGTACACTAACACCTTACGAGAAAATTATTATGATTTAATTAAAATAATATTGGTTAAGATTAATTCATGACCACTTGAAAACACAAATTTTCATACATATTAAGAACGAATTCAATTTTGAAACTTATATATCTAAAGTATTTCTTGCCCGTACTTGATATCATTTTTTGTCCTATCCGACCTTGTGGGCGTCTCAGAAAATGAGTACATGGTGCTCAAAGCAAAAGCTAAGGGCCCGTTTGGGATGGTTGTGAGTTTTTGGTTTTTGGTTTTCAAATCTAATTTTCAAAACAAAACGCATTTGGCTAAAATGGAGCTGAAATGGTTTTTAACTCAATTTCAAAACTCTCTTACATTCATTTTCAAAATCAAGAAACAAGGATTTGTGAATTTGGTTTTTAGTTTTTTTTAAAAATACATATCACTATATTTGACAATAGCCTTTCTCGCCACCACCACCACAATCACCGCTATTGTCACTACCACTTCCATCGCCACCACTACTATCGTCGCAGCTGTTGTCACCACCACCACTACCGCTACCATCATTGCCACGACCACGGCCACCACTATCACCGCCGCCACCACTACCACGATCATAATCACCGGCATCGCCTCTACCACCACAAGCTTATCACCACTACCATTATCACTGCCATGACCACCAGCGTTGCTGCCACCACCACAGGCACCGTCACTACCACCACCGACTTCGCCACCACCACCCCATTGGTACCGCCACAATCGTTGTTGTCGACACGGCCACAATTGTTACCGTCAGCACCGCCACAACCATCACCGTCGACACCTCGTCACCATTGGCATTACCACCGCCACTACCATCATTGTTGCCGTCACTACCATCACTGTTGTCGCCACACAAACATATTCTTAAACTAATTTTAACAAAATAAAAAATTTTAAAGTTAGTTTATTTTGAAATCAAAAATTAGAAGAAGAAAAAAACAAAAACTAAAAATTGGTTATAGTTTTTGAAAATTTCAAAACTCACAACCAAAAGCCACCTCAAACGGGCCCTAATCTAATGAGAATTGATTTAATTAGCAAAATTTAAAAAGTATTGGGATGTAAACTTTGGATTTAATTCATACTCATAATCACTCATTGATATTGGTGTTTTGAGCATAATCCCTATTGATAAATCATTCATTTAATTTTGGTAGATTTTTTTTTTCAATTACTACTATAAACTCTTCTGTGTCGTAGTCTTAAAATGAGTTATTTACTTTTCAAATCTCCTTTTAATTTCACTCAAAATCTTAAAAGTCGTAGAGTCCAAGTCATTGTCACCGATACAAAATTAAATCCAAATTGGATTCTCCCATTTTTATTCTTTTGATTTGCAACATTTATTAGAACTTAGAACATTGGTTAACTTATTACCCATTTTTGTTGGCTCTGTGCTCCCATAATTTCCAACATAGATATAACATGGAATTACGTGGATATTGTTACCAAATAAGGGCTTAATTTGGTCCCTAAAATTGGAAGTTGACTAAAACTAACGACCACTCTAGAGGTATAAGCTGTACTTGGAATTTCGCAATTTCCTTTGTCAATTTCGTACGCCATGGCTTCATTATATTTGTGCACACTGATGAATCTCTCAATCCTACCTTCATCTTTAGCGACGGCAAGGACAGGGCGTAGGGCATTGTATTAACTATTTAGTATTACAAAGTCCAAATCTTGCAAGAGCATTATGGACTAAAAATTTGTTTGCGCTGCACTCTTAGAACATAGGATAAAATTTCCGTAACAACGTCGTGATGCAAGTTGGACTGCATTGATATGAAATCAAATTCAAAAGTTTATTTGGAAAGATGACGGATGCTCCGGTGCACAAATAGGGCATGTGGTCTACGGTGGTCCATGAAATTTGACCTATGATAGTATTTTCTGCAGTTTTTTTTTTACGCCAGTTTTTTTTTAATTTTATAATCACCTTATTACCCTTCTTTTAATGATGGAAATACCCTTCTTAGACTTTTATACCCTCACTCAAGTTGTTCGAAGAGCAATCATGGAAGGGTTTGTCTTCTTTATATGAAATTGAAAACCTAAGTCAAATTTGTTGAAGGCGCACATGCCAATAGTCAAAATCTTTCAAAAATTTCCATCATAGACCTTTATAGATGGCGCAGCTTTGCATGATCTTTGTTTAATAACATTGTAGCTGGCTTGGGTGGCATTTTTGCTGTCATTGGGCGATCGTTGTTGACTCGTTGTGTTGGTGCTATTTGCATAACCTTATCTGTGTAATTTATTTATGGCAATCTGGTAGTTGATGTCAAAGAAACTTGACCTTTTGTCCAACATCCAAATCTTGTATAATATGTGTACCATGTTCAGACCAAATGCATTGCAAAAGCATTTGCAGAAATGAAGACATTAGAACCAATTTCAGTGTTGAGTTCTTGCCGTAGTTGAAAAATGTAGTGAGAGACAAGTTTGTTTTGTTTGCTTAGCTTCACTAATTCGGTGGCGTTGACAGGAAGACGGTTCTAGTAAGGTTGAGCGTCCGAAGAGGTGTGAATCGTCCTCCTCCATTTTTGGGCAAAAAAATAACAATGTAATTTCTTTTTTAGTAAGGGACATAAATGTAAAATACGTTTATGGTATAAAAAAATAAAAATAATTTATTGTCCTAAATACGTTTAACAGACACTATTGATTGCACTAAATAGATCTGAACCACATAATATTTTAATAATACATCTAACAGTGGTTATAAACTTGTCCGCCATAAACCACTTACTTCACTTGTCCACCCTAGAATTTGTCTGGAAAGATTAACCACACTATATTTAACTATTGTGCTCACAGCTTTTCAACCCCAGCATTTTCATTCTGTTTTCACCCATCAAAATAAGAACAATCACAAGAGTAAGCCTAAGTTTCAACGAAGTATGTTTAGTTCAAACTTAAATCTGGAGGAACAATTGGAGAAAAAAAAAAAAGATATTCTTTCTTCAAAACAAACTTAACCATACATGCAATAAAAAGGTGGTATCCACATACCTGGGTGTTCGAAACACTTCCTTCAGAAGAGTGTGTAGCCCTGGGTGCCTAATAAGCAATTACAAGCACCAATATTCACTCAACCAGGCATATCCATAAACAAAAACCATATAACAGTAATTTCCATTGTAGTAAGTCACAAGGCCATACTCTTGAAAGGGGTTATTATGGATTGAAACACATAACGAAAGTTAACCATCCATTAAGCCCAAAAACAGTTTGTGATAAAGCTTTCCAAAACTAGAGGAGGAGGAAAATCAAAGTTTTCCCTTGTCTTCTTCCTTCATCTTCTTCTGCCACCTTCTCTTCTTGTAATCCAGCAACATCTGGGGCATCTTCTCCATCAACTTGGCAGTGTTTTCGCGTTTCTCGGCAGCAATCCTATCACATTTGTGTCCTTTCCTCCTGGTCTTCATCTCCTTCCTTTCAGGATCATAGGGCCAATCTTCCCCAGCAAGAAGGACCTCCTTGCGAAGTCTAGCACGACGCCGGGCACTGATACTCAGTGGCTTCCATGCCCCCAGTTCCCAGTATCCCCACACACCCTTGGCAAGTTCATCCTTATATTTCGCCAACTTCTCACGCCAAGGATATTGATATTCTGCTACTGCCTTTGCCACCGAACCAACACCCTTGCCCGCCATAACATAACAACCTCTTAATCTATACACATGACAATAATGACTCAATCAGGCAAATTCACAAACACCTCTTAGGTTAATATTTGTTTTTCTTTAGCACAAATGAATTAGTGTTACAAGCTTCATTTTTCACATTTGTTCTCTGAATGAATAACATGTTAGTAACGGTGTCCTTATAAAAAGAAAAGGTACCGTTCAAATAAAGAGAGGAACTGAATTTAGTTATAAACAAATTAAATAAATAAATAAATAAAAACTATCATGTTCCAGAGAGGTAAATCAGAAAGGTAATTATGGTGAATAACATATAGAGAAGAGAACCCAATTTAGGTCACGATTTCAAGGGACGAAAAGTATAAATACAAATTGTGGAAAAACAAAACAAATCAGATCTAGTTCATAAGCGAGAAAACTGGTGGAGACTAAAACATTGCCGAGTGATAGTAGTAAAATAGGGGTTACACTTACACTAGTGGGATTGTCAGGCTCTCTTGAGTAATTCACCTAACAAACAAAAAATTCAATAAATAAGAAGAAAAATTCACAGAGATGAGAGATATGATAGCAAGCCGATCTTCTAATAACTACCACAAGCAGAAATGAGCACTTAATTTGGCACCATTATGTGTCCCAGCAACACCAGATGAACCCTAGCTCGCTAAGCATTCACCCAGCTTTTAGACCCAAAACAAGTTAAGCGTGTTGGACATGGTCAGCCCACGAATTAGCCCCTGACTTTGTTTTGCTTTAAAAAGTTAAAAAAAAATCTCCTTTAACAATATTAGCCCAACGCAACTGAGAAAGAAGAAAGGAAGTTGATAGGTTCATCATTGGGCCTCGAGATATAACAGTTTTTATACTTTGTATTACCAATAATATACCCTTTTAGCCCTATTTTTATACCCTATATTTATTATTTTTTAAATCTTATTTTTACACCCCTATTTTATATTATTCTTTAAACCCTAATTTTGAACTTTCATCTTTACCCCGTATTCATCATTCTTTAAACTCTAATTATGTAATATCTTATTTTCCATCAAATTGATACATGTGTTTTTCATTAAATTTCTAGGTGATATTGTACGTTTTTCACTACGTGACACTGTTATTCAAGATATGTCTAATGTCAACTTCATCTATTATATGTTTCAATTTACAAAAGCATGCATTCATTAATTTACCAATCTTTGCCTCTCAAAGTTTGGTTTGTGTGTGTTCAGCAAGTTAGCTTATGCCTCTCTCAACTTTGGTTTGTGTGTGTTCAACAAGTTAGCTTATGCCTCTCTCAACTTTGGCGTCCTTTTAATTTTACTTTTAATTTTGTGTTGACGAATGGCAAAAGTGTATGTTCAGCAATTACACTCAAATTTTTTTTTATGTTATTATTTTCGAAAATCACATTCTATAATAATATCTTCTAATTTCAAAAAGTGTTTTCTAGAACTATGTTTTTTCAAAAAAGACATAGGTTTAGAAATCGCTATTCAAAATAGCTTCCAATTTCAAAAAGTAATTTTTGAAACTATGTTTTTTTAAAAAAATATTATTTCGAAAATCACTTTCTGAAATAAAGATGAAAGGCATTTAAGTAAAATTATATACAAAAAAAGAATAAGGGCTATACTTAGTAACTAGGGGGTGTAAATAGCAAAAGCCAATAGTTTTTCTTTAAATCTTTTTAAAGCATACTAGATTGGAACAAAACACATAAACACCCCCCACGCCCCTTGTCTTTGTTTTTTGATGTGAGCATTGCTGTAAATAGAGGTGTAAATGAAATAAGCTATTCATAAATTATTTAAGTTTGACTGGTTAAATATTCGTTTAAGCTCGCTTATTTAATTAAATAAACAAATTCAAGCTTAAGATTTAGCTCAATTATTTAAATGAGCCAAATCTAAGCTTTACAGGCTCAACATTAACAACTTGTAAATAGCTAGTTTATTTAAATTGATGATAAGGATTTTGCTATCCTTTGTTATTCATCTGTTCATTATGAAAATATGTGAAGCTTTGTTGAGAGTATTAAAACTTATTTTGAACTTTCTTTTTTGTAGTAGTCAAGAAATTATGAATTATTTATTTACTAAATTATGAAAATAAAATAGTCTAGAATTTTTAAATTCTACATGCCACGTGTTGAACGCATAATAAATACTAAATTGAAAAAGTTAAAAGTTGATTTAAGAAATATTTTCATAAAAATAAAAACAATTAAATTATAAATAACCTAAACAAGTCAAGTTCAAGCTTTATATTTTTAAACAAGTCAAACTCAAACTTTTCAATTAGGTTTGTTTAAATAAAAGAGCCAAGTTAGAACAACTATTTTTTTTCACAAGTTAAAATTAAATTTTAAGTGCTCGGTTCGGTTTGACTCATTTACACCCTATTCGTAAGACTGACTTTTTCAGTAGTTAATATTCAAATATATGACAATTATCTATAAAAGAGAAACAAAAAAGAAAAGAAAAAGACGTCTATGTGTTTTTCTTAATCCTTTTTCGGTACATAAAGGCATCTATGAGTTGATTGACTTCATTAAATATGTTTTACAATTTCATTTTTCTTTTTTGTTTGGAGGCAATTTCATTTTTCTACAACCAGTATTAAAAAAAAAAACACTGGTATTTTAAAATGAAATTACATGCTAGTCTCACTCATAAAGAGAGGGTCACATTATTTAGTAAAATACGCATCGAATTTTGGTCTGAAAATATTAAAAAAATAATGTTAAACAATATATTAATAACATTCCCCTATTAAAAATGGTGATTACGGGTCGTAGTGGAACTCGGGCAACTAAAAATTTGACTTACATGGAAAATCACAACTACTTTAATTAATCAATTTTTAATATATGTCACCTAGTTATCGTAGAGTTTGTTCATTGTATTTTATCAAATACTTCATAATGTTTTATTTCTACGGAGATATGATAATTCGAAAAGGTCATATAAACATTTTGTTTCAAGACTAGTTTATAAAATTAATATTATGATTATATTAAAATCTTAATAAAATTTGAAGTAGTTGTTATGAATCCTAAATTAACTAAAATAAAAAGTTTAATGTAATACTTAAATCACCAGGGTTATCTCACCTAATGAACTAGTCTTTTGTGTTGATGTCTCTTTTTGTAGTCATAACTATTGGTGTTATAGTTGAGATTGGGTTACTAAAAAAGTTATTTATAAATTAGATTAAGGTGTAATGTATCAAATATTGAAAGATGAGTGAAACCGTAATAAACACTCTTAAAAGAAGTGACAATATTATTTTTAAGTCTCACATTCAGTAGAATAAAAAGTTTAATGTGATACTTAAATAATGAAGCACTCCAACCTAATAGACTAATTTTTTGAGCTGGACTTTCCTTTTGTAGTTAAATCATAACACTAGCAGTATATAAATGTGTAGTGACAGATAGTAATTCAATTTATAATTTTAGGCTGGTTTATTGGTATACAAACATATAATATGTCAATTGACATAGTTATAATTAATAATTTTAAGTTTTAATTATGTAATTACTTACTATCCGACTATAATATGAAAACAAATAAAATTTAATTTACATTAAAATATTTTGAATTTAATTTGAATGTATTATGAGTATAAAATTAGTTTTATATTATTAAGAGTTTAATGGTTATGCACTGTCAGTGTAAAAAGTTTTACACTGTTATCTAATTAGAAATTATCATTAATATGACTTTTAAAGTATTTATTATAAAAGTCAACAAACTTACAATAAATAATGATTTGTAGTTAGATAATAGTGTAAAACTACTGTACACTGCCAGTACATGACCATTAAACTCTATTATTATTTGATGGTGTGGCTTTACGTTAAATTTACTATGTGCGTGTTTGGTTTCGATTAATTAACGCACGTATTGGATAATTTTCACGTCAAATTCTCCCCAAAGACGCAGAAGCTTCGTATGTTAGCTTCGGGGATGCGCGTCAGTTTTCATTGGACGCGCATCCAAACATGCGCTATGTAACATCATTAGATGAATGTAGAAATAATTTTTAAATTAACAGTGAAATAAAATAAAATTCCAATAACAAAAAGTTAGATAAATAGAATATCTAATTCCAATAATAAAAAATTACATAAATAGAATATCTATTTCTAATACTATATCACCATTGTTCTTGTTCTTGACGATTCCGAACCACTGTCTTTCTTTTTATAGAATTTGCCTTTTAATTTATAGATAGGTTACTGTTTCTGCTTCTATCAATAGTGATAATTTCATGTTTGACTAGGAAAATCATGCTCAGCTCTTGTCGTTATCTGGAGCACTTTATTTCAATATTGAACTTCTTCTTTCTCTGGTCACGAATGAAGCAAATAATAGGCCAAATGAGCACTTGTTGATATTTTTAGAGCCTGAAAAGTGATTCCAGCATCAGGAGATTGCAGCTACGCAGAGCCTTTCTAGTCTACGCCTAGCTTCACCGTATCTTCTCCTGAAAGGAGATCATATCGAGCTACCAATATTTATTATCAGGAATAATAGATACGGCTTTTCTTTTTGCACATTAGTGACATCCATAACATGTTTGATCAATCATGAAAAAAGTAAACAATTCTGTGTTTTTTACCAGACAATTTTCACATATACTTTTATCTCTCTTTCTTTCTTTACTGTTACGCTACATTGTGTATAATTTTTTTCTTTCTCTTTTTTCTTTTTTATCCATTTTAGGTTTATATAGTCTTTGTATGAAATGATCGGTTTTAAAGTTAATTGCATCCGCCTGAATTAGTAAAAAAAATAAATGAATTGGTCCAACATTCACGGATTTTTTTATTTTTTTTTGGAAATAAAATGATCCATACAATACACTCCTTCCAAACTCAAATATAAGTAAAATTAACTAACTTTTGTCCTAATTAAAAAAGTTAGTTAATATCATTTGATTCTGCTAATCACATTTAAAAAATAATCTTTTTCCCTAAAGTGTCCTTCATTAGAACTTGATATGAAGAATAAAAAAGAATCACTAGAAATAAAATATCTTTTTTGGTTGCTTATATTTGAATCTAGAGTAATAGTATTTTAGTGTTCTTCAAATAATTAGACAATATGGTTTTAATTTTGATTTTAAGTGTAATTTTAATTGGTTTAAATATGTTTTTAGTCCTTATAAAATATTACTTTTTTGGTTTTGGTCCCTATAAAATTATTTTTTTTAAAATGGTCCTTGTAATTATTTTTTTTTGGTTTGGTCCTTTTATTTTGTTCTAATTCTTTTAATATATCTATTTTTTTCATTTTATTCCCTATAATATTTTGTTTATTTTGAATTAGTCCCTTTGAAAAAAATTTGATAGGAACTAAAAGCAAATTTACATATTACAAGGAAAAAAACAAAAAAATAAATATATTACAAGAACTAAAACAAAATAACAGGAACCAAAATAAAAAAATGAATTTTATAAGAACCATTTTAAGAAAATATTTTTATAAGGACCAAAACCAAAAAAATAATATATTACTTAAACAAAAACATATTTAAGCCAATTTTAATTTTAATGTTAAAAGCTTATTGATAATATATATTATAGTACATGAATATATTATTATATTACTTAAGTTTGAATGTATATTATTTTATTTTATTAATATTGCACTTATATTATTTATAATATTATATAAATTTGTAAAATATTTAATTATGACGATAACTTACAATTAAACTAAGAGAAATGCTAGCTAAACATTTTTTGACATATTTGTTTGAACACACCCTTTTTTATTAGTTGAAATTTTTTAAAAATTATAAAAAATTTGTGAGTCTCACATCTTATTTAATTATTCTTTCTCATAATTTTGTAATTTTTATTAAATTTTAATCAATAATAGAGTAAATGCTAGAAAGAGTATGCTAAAAAATATGTTGTTAACACTTTTCTTAAACTAATGAACGGTGGTGAAGTCATCATGTTTTCATTTGTTTAACTACTCCAATTTTAAAAACATAGATATATTTGACTGAAATCTAATTAAAGCCCAGTTGGAGTTCGTTCCTCTCTAAGCATAGACCTTAATTTATTCCCTATGGCCTACGCTATCTAATTGATTCCTCAGCTAGATCTTAAAGTGCTTTGTACATTAAAATACCGTACTTTGTAGCATTATTAAATCCCAACAATTGGTATTATGTGTTGTAATAAAGTTTACTAGTTAAAAAATTAAAAAAAAAAATTAAAATCACGTTATAATAAAAGTATATCAATAATTTTTTTTTAAAAAATTACACTTTTAATTCCTTAACTATAAATTCTTGCTAGAAATAATAACATCGTTTAGTGTCTAACATTCAAGTATCCAACCCACTCGCCATGCTTGGAATGTGGTCCCATTAATAACGTGTGGATTCTTACATAGGATTTTCACATTCAATTTTAAAACAAAGAAGCTTTCAAACGTAGTACTATATCTTAAAGGAACGCTCCAATAGTTTTAAATGGAATTTAGTTCCATGGAGCACACCAATATCCTCAAAGTTATAATCAATTAATGAGAAAAAATGTTGACCATCCCATCTCTTGAGGAATATATATTTTCCTTTTCCATGTGACGCTGAATATTTTATATGCAACCCAAAGCTGAAACATCCCAGCTTAGGCGTTTCAAAATTTTCCCCACTACATCTTTGACTGTGTTAAGGGAACACATGTTTGATATTTCAACTCAAGCATGACCTGTATGAGGCATGGTCATATAGATACAAACTCTATACCGAATGCAATCTTGCCACGTGTGTAAGTGTATAAAAAGAGACAAAAAGAGAAACACAGATAATTACAGCTTAACAAATTGAATTATTAGTGTAAATGTCAGGGATTAGAGATTTGACATGCGTGAAAGACAGAATGTTTAGTGTATAGGTTGTAGGTCCATTTTCACTAAACCGGATATTATAGAAATGATTAGCAAGTATGGTGATTAGCAAACATGTATTATAAATTGAAACAAAATTATTCCTAATGAGATATTTTTCCTTTTTGGTGCGTTGGAATCTCCTATGCCACCCAAAACATGGCCAAGAAAAAATCTATAGGGCTGCTGGCATGCTTTCTTGCTGTGCCCCCCTTGGCTGCCAATATATACCTTTGAAAAATGGCGAACAAAGAGGGCGTGAAAACACAAACATTTGGTCAACATGTTTCATTCTGTGCTCGTCTCTCTCCAGCAATGCCGTGCTCTAATTCTTTGGGGGCTGGGTTGGTTTATTTTTGAAAAGAGACGTGCACACTTATGGATAAACCCTTTTTATCTTAGCAATAATTATGATTAGTGACCCGTTCAACTTTTCTTTGTCATTAATTAATTAGTCATATTCACATTACACTCCATCATAATTATGATCATGGGCTCCACGCTAACATTCCGTTAGGGTTGCCTCCTCACCTTTCTGCTGTATTGCTCTTGGCTTGTAAATTAAAAATCAAGTAATACTATTAAGCTGGCGATGCTAATCCCATCTTATCATTAGCTAGCCGTGTGCAAATTATTCAAATAGGATAATAATAGATGTTTATACATTATTTCTATTACACAATTGTCATATCGTTTGAATTTTAAGTAATAACATAGACAAACATGCTTTATACATATCCCTTTGCTTTCTTTTTCCGATCCCCAGACAATCATGAATATAGGAAAATGTGTAAAACAAAAGTATGCAAACAAATGATCCCCATTAAATATTACTAGTATGTTTGTTAGGAACTTAATAGTCCCTTGAAAATGCATTAAATTGTCCAATATGTGTATTTTTTTTTTTCTGTTAGCTTTTAAGTGGCTCTACAGCTAGCGTTTATTTAATTTCTAAATGAATAATTTATATAGTACTCCTTCTTATTTATAAGAACCAAATTTAAAATATTACTTAATCCTTTTTATAAGAACCAATTTGTAATGCCTCTTGCATTAGTTTTTTCTTTATAAAAATATCCTTAATTAAAGTCATTTATTTGAGTTCAATAAGTAATTAGTGGATACATTAAATTTAAATTCATTGGAAGACAAAAAGTCTAATGTTAGGGGTAGTTTTGAAAAAATATATATAAATTTAAGACAAATTTAATGTTATCAACTAAATTAACTAATTTTCTTACTCCTGATAATATAGTTAATTGGGTCTTTTAAATATGATTGGACGAAGTAATAAGCTTCCTTCAAGATTTCTTTGAATTTGTCCCAAAAATAAATTCAAAAATATATAAATGATTTCAACACGAGGGTAACAATTCATTTATAATAAAAATTATTTCACATATTTCTAAAATGTATAATCAAATCATTGACCTTATTAAAACAATTAGCACAAAAAATGACAATATCCAATAAAAATATATTTGTAAAAAAATATTTGAGTAGCATTTTTCGCAATAAGCTTTTGTTCACTTCATGCCCAAAATAACCTTTCCATATAATGAAAAAGCTACCTCATTAGTTTAAGAAATAAATATTTAACAAAATAGTATTTTTAATACCAAAAGTATTTAAAGAAATTCATTTGATAAAAGATGAAAGCAAATTATGAAGCTAAAGTATCCTAACTTAGAAGAGTAGATACCCTGAAGAGTAGATACCCCGAAGTCTTGGGTGATTAAGGAATGTCTGACCTAACTTTTTACTTGTTTCTCTTCTCCTTAAAAGGAACAATTAGATTAAACATATTTTTTGAAAAACTCTTAAAAAATTAAGCAGCTTAATTTTTACAAAAATATAATATAATACTTTAAAAAGAATTGGGTAAAAGGACTATTAGGAAAAAAATTACTTCTTTCTCTCCCTCCCTCTCTTTCCTTGCCCTATCCCTCTATCCTAACTTGGAATGAATGAGTGGTGGATCAAACTCTTTATGCCTAGCAAATATTGGGTGGTTCTAAACTGAGGTTGTTGTTAACTATATTTATGGTATATTGAACCTGTGAATTGTCATAAGCATGGCAACTTTGGTTGTGCATTTGTAGTTATAGGTGGTCAGTGGCTGCTTCAATGGTGGTTTTAGTGGACGATGGTTGATGGTGTGATCGTGGCTATATGGTGGTGGAAAACTAAGGTAGAAAGTGTGGTCACAATGTAGTGCTCTATTGAAACCATGTGAGTATCATTGTTGGCATAAAACAAAGTGTTGGTCTTGGGACAAAGGAGTGACACATTAGATGAACCTTAACAATAAGTACTAATGCCATTGCAATTACTTCAAAAAACAAAAGGATTAAACAAACAAAGGTAGAAAATGTAAAAAATACTATTTTTTTTCTTAATTACTAATTTGCTCCCTTAATTTATTTATTTATTTTATTTAATTGGGTCCCTCTATTATTTTTTGCTCAAATCAAGTCCTATTATTTTCAAAAAAATTCAATTAGGTCTCATAGTTTTCAAAAATCCTCCAATGTTATCCTTTTTCATCTAAAATGACGTCTTTTTTTGTCCAATTTTACATTAAATGACATGGAAAACGTAATGAAAAACGTTGTTTTGGATAAAAAAAAAAGGGGTAACATTGGAGCATTTTTTAAAATTATGGTACCTAATTGAACTTTTTGAAAATAATAGGACCTGATTAAAACAAAAAATAATAAAGAGCCTCAATTGAATAAAATAAATAAATTAAGGGACCAAATTAGTAATTAAGCCATTTTTTTCAATTTTGGACTGATATTTTAAAATATTTTTAAAAACATTTAATCAAACATATTTTCACTATAATTTCCTATCTTTGTGGAAATGAAATAAAAAAATCCCTAAAATATACTGTCCTAAACCTCCCATAAGACACTACAGGCTCATTTGATGGTCATGATGTATAGGATGAGATATAAGATTTGGATAAGAGTTGAATATGATAAGAGAATGATCAACACTTATATTATCTAATGTTTTATGTGCATTAGATGTAGTATACACATTATCTATTTTATGAAAATAACCTTTTGTTCTTGGGACGAGGGAGTGACACATTAGATGAACCTTAGCAATAAGTACTACCTCCATTGTGATTACTTCGAAAAACAAAAAGATTAAACAAACAAACGTAGAAAAATGTAAAAAGTACTATTTTTTTTTTCAATTTTGGGTTGATATTTTAAAATATTTTTAAAAACATCTAATCAAACATATTTTCACTATAATTTTCTATTTTTGTGGAAATGAAATAAAAAAAATCCCTAAAGTATACTGTCCTCAACCTCCCATAAGACACTACAGGCTCATTTGATGGTCATGATGTATAGGATAAGATATAAGAGTTGGATAAGAGTTGAATATGATAAGAGAATGATCAACACCTATATTATCCAATGTTTGATGTGCATTAGATATTCTCTTAGATAGTATACACGTTATCTATTTTTTGTTTAAGACGAATCAAATAATATCAGCATATGATAATAGATACACACACACACACACACATAAAAAGAAGGGAGAGAGAGAGACTATCATATCTTGTTGTTTTCTAACTGAGCTCCTCCCTAGGGTAAAAAACACATTGAACGAATAGGATAAAATATGCTATAAAATAAGGTAATCATATCATATCGAAACACCAAATAACTTATTGCAACAGGATAGGATTGTTATATTGTCATATCCTATTTACCAAATGGACCCTACATTTCTGATAAGTCCATTGAGACCTTTGACCACCAAAAGGAAGAAAAATGTTGTGTGGCCACATGTCTAATTCCATTAACATTTTTTAACCAAAACACACCGACTCAAACTACCACAGTTTGATTACATCTCTTAGAAGATAGACTCACATGAAAGAAACTATTGTTTACATCACCACCTTTTATCCATTTAACTAAATTTTTTATATTTTAAATTGTCTTCATATTTTTCAAATTTCTCCATAAATTAACAAGCTTGTTCCTTGTAATACCATGCTCTTCCTCTAGTAAATCTTCTCCAACATTTTTAAAATCTAATTAATTTATTATACCATTTAATCTTTGAATATTGTTGTCCAAATTACCAAACACCTCCTAATTCTACTTCCTAATTTCAACTTTAATTTAACAACTTCAATTTTTCATTAATACAAACAGCTTTCCTTCCTTTGTTCACGAACAAGACCAACAATCAACCACTTACTTTTGAAATTTCTTGTCAAATAAGCTAAAGTTATTAAACCTAAAAGGTTTGGGCTTCCAATTGAGATTACCTTGTTTGAGAATAATAAGGCAATGATCTAATACATCTTGCTTCAATTATGATATGTATGTTTGTATAATAAGAGTAAAACTTTTATATTGCAATTCATATTACCTTAAAACCTAACTTCCTACCTTTATGAAATAAATCATTTAAAAATAATTTTTGACATAAAAGAGGTAGCTTTCAAGAAACAATTATATCAAAACCACGTAAAAAACTAGAAAACAGACCACAATATCTAGAAACACAAGCAATGAAACAATAATACAAAACAAGATAGTCAAAGAAAACAAAGTAAAACACCAAAAGTTTGATGACGAAGTTTGTCAAAATGATGCCTATGTCTTTAGGACTTAGCATAGCATAGTATAATTTTATTTATAGTGAGGATTACAATGATGTACATATTTCCTTCACTAGATAGTGCTTGTTCAAGAAAGCACTATATGGAAGTAACTTTGATAGCACTTTCTCAATTAAGTGTTATATGAATGTACACTTAGATAGCTTTTATTCAACAAAGCACTATTTGATTAGCGCTATCTAAATTATACAATCAGAGCGCGCTTTGTTGAACAAGCACTGTCTAAGTATATATTCAAATAACGTTTTCTCAATTGTTATTTATTTCAGATAACACTAATTAGATAGCGCATAAAAGTGTTATCTTAGTAAAAAAAAAAATGCTATTTGAATGCATTTATGACGTAGTGTAGCCTCCAATTGTGAAAAATAATTACTTCTATTTCGATGCCTTTCAATAAAGAACATAAATTGGGTGCACGGTGTGGAAGTGAAGGAAACTAGTCTGTATGAAGTAAAATGATGTGAAAATAAGATTTGAGTAATTTACAAAAATAAAAAATTATTATCCATCAATGTATAGAAATTGTAAAAAGAGAGGGATTTATTTTTCTAGATAGTATGCTTCAAAATAAAAATACGGCCGTTTTGCGGTAGCCTAGTTTTGATCGTCGCTCGATAACTATGTTTGAGATCTGAAGGGAGGAAAAGAAATTGAGTGGACAAATTTGAATCACAACTTCTGTAGGATCCCCAAAATTATTGCACGGAGAAAGGTCCCTCAATTATAACAATACTTTTTCCTCATTTGTGTACAAATACAGTAATCAATGTCTTCAAAACATTATAGGCAACAGGTTTTTATCATGGGTTTGACGTCTTATAGGATAGTTTGCTTACATGCACGGTCACCATGCCAGCTACCCCGAGTTTGCATTATTTTGCCCAAAATCGGTTGCTCATTAGATTTGTGCATCCGTATTTTTTGGCTTTATTTATTGAAGCCTATTTAAATGAACCTGTACACTAGAAACCACGAACCTAGCTACAAGAGATGTGACTTCTTCTACCCAAGAGCAAAGATCCTACGAGATATAAATTATTGAAAGGATCTCATTTATAACTAACGCGTTTGGACTTACATGTATGTGCAGTTTAGCTCGGAGATATTATTATAGCATTAACTTATTAGAATTTCTTTTCAAGGCAAAGTTTAAGTCTTTACACATATAACATTACAATAAGTTCTATACGAATAGTTGAAGATCACAACCTACATACAACTTATTTTTCCTCTCAAAATCACATTGCGGTGAATAAAATGGAGGATAAAAGTAACGGTGGAGTTTGGTTAACCTTTTTCACTTTGTAGTAAATAGTATTAATTTTGAAAGAAATAAAATTTTTTATTTTGAAGTATTCAATCATAATTACTTTGTTATCCCTATTAGGGATGAAATACAGGTTAAGTCAAGTTTTACAAAGATTTTGACTCAAACGTAATTTCTAATTATAAAGCTTAGTTTCTTTATCTTTTTTTCAGACCTGACCTAATATATTTAAGAGTTTACTACAAAAAGAATACATTTAAGAGTTTGCTGTGACCTGAATAAAGGGTCCAAGTAAACTAATTTAACATAATAATAAAATATGGTTGCTATTATAAATAATATTGATTAAGGTAAGCTATGTAACTTAAACGAAGAAATATTCGAAGATAATTTAACTCTTAATTATAAAGTATCAAAAATAAAATTCTTTAACCTAATTAATAACTATTTAAAAGCTTTCACATTCTACTTATAAAATATAATAAATATATTATATAGATATGAGTAAGGTTAAGTAGTGTTAGGGACGGATCTAGAAATCTACTAAAAGGGGGTTGAATTTTTTTTTCTTTCTTTGCAATTATTTAAATATCTAACTTCTAACAAATAATTATTTAACAAAAGATCCACACAAAAATTAACTGATTTTACACATAAAATTAAAACTGGATTTTATTTCAAACGATAAAAGTAAAAACAAACGTAATAAAAATTTCTATCACCAAAAAAAACTTCTATTTCAAACGACAATTTTTTTATAATTCATAGGATATCACTTATTTCAAAAAAAGGAGATGTAATAATTATTTCTTAAAAATGTATTCGATAATGTAATAATTGCCTAATATAGATCTATTAGATGGTTAAGTAGTTTATACGAATATTTTATTTATTTGTCATTTTTTATTATTTTTCAATCCATTGACCTAATAAATGAGAAGAAAGAGGTGTACAACATTTCCAAAACTCAATCTATAAGATAAAAATACATTAAACATTACCATAGATTACAATATATTTTATTTGTCTCTCTTTTACCATTGACACATAAAGAACTTGCCCTAATTATTTTTTCCTAATATATATATATATATATATATATATATATATATATATATATATATATATATATATATATATATATATATATATATAAGACCCATACCTACTCCCTTGCATCCGTCCCAGAGTAGTATAGTACTTATACTAGAACTCAAACTCATTTGATAACTAAATACCTTACTAACTACGGATAATTTTTATGAAGAACCACTAAATATGATCAGTTCCATTGTATTCCTTTGTACAACTCCTGCTTAACCTATGCCATGCCCTATTAACATACACTTGTTTAACATTTTTCACAGTTTAACAATTTTGCAACTGTGAAAAATGTTAAAATCATGCCAAATAGTGAGTTTCTATTACTAAAGCCTCTGCTTTGGTTGAATTATTGAGTATTTTAATATAAATATATTTAGAAATTTTATGTACATAACATTTATTGTCAAATATAAAACTTAACATTACATAACAAAAATTATTTGCTACAAACCAACCTAGCTTGATTTTTCACTGTTGATTCCTATCTAATTGCAAAAGTAGTTACGACACTGAAAGTTGAAACCAAAGTTCATTTGGAGATCAATCGATTCCATTTGAATGGTCCGTTAAGTACAATTTGACAAAAACAAACAATGCCCAAAATATTAGGCATCATGATCACTACATAGGTAATTACAAATAAACCTAATCAAGATTCATTCACGAAGAAATGTCGCATAAATCCTATAACATTTCGTTGCTTATATATTCATTAGAAATTCCAACTTCTTTAATATCCCTTTTGTTTTCATGAATAAATGGCGTTTTGGACAGATATCTGGCCTAATGAAAGCCCAATAATTTTGAAGACTTCAACACAAATGTTCACATGAAAGCTGGTAATTCAACAACCAAGTAAATAACGATCTAACATACTAACTACTCAGGTGCTTATAATTGACAAACTGCTTACCAGCCACCAATCCAAAGCTTAAACACACCAGTCTGCATCTATATGAGATGATAATTGCCTCCTCGAAAGATATGCACTCATCTTGAAAGATATGCACTCATTTTGAGTCTCACCTTACTCTTGAACACATATACTCACTTAAGCATCATAGTATCTTTGCAAGTAGCCACCATTGTCACTTTTCAGCGCCATGATCCACTACCAATCTTCACCTTCCATCGAATTTGGAAGAGCTCCAACAAGTCTTTTTCAATCTCTAGTCATGCTTAAAACATTCATCAAAGTTCATACCAAACATTGACATTGTTTGTGAGAAAGAATAGTACTGCTTTGTTTCTCAAACACAATATGATTAACATGAGAAATATCACTTCCTAGTAGTCAGGTGATGGGTAAGAACCATCTATTATGCTAAAAATTCCACTTAGGAAACCCAACCACTTTTTGGTCCTCAATGACCCTTGGTGCAAGAAATACCATATGAACTAGTTTATTTTTAACCCTTTTAAATTCTCTGTCTATTATATGTATGTATATATATATATATGTATGTATATATATATGTATGTATGTATGTATGTATATGTATATATATTGCATCTATTAGTTTTAATAGACTTTCTTTGCACATATCTAAATAATAATAATGATAATGATGATGACGATGATGATGACAATAACGATAAATAAAAAATAGAGTTCATTATGGGCCAAAAAAAATCATTGGCCCTAGAACTTGGCAAGCTTCCCATTTTTATGTCAATTCATTGTTTCCATGCTTTTTATATGTTATTTTTAAGCACATGTTTGCTAAGGAAAACTCAACAAAGCCAGACAATAAGAAAATTCGCCACTTAGTGGGATGGCTCACAAAAAGTTAAAGTCATACCTCACTTGAAAGTTAAATTAAATGGAGGCGTATACTTAAAGACAACAAGGCAAGCAAAGACCTTAGTACTCACTCCAATGGTAGGTCAATTAGTTAAGACTTTGCCAGCCAAGCAGATAACGACCTAGGTGCGGTCCTCACTCCAATATGTGATCGATCAACGATGACCTAGGTAGCAAAGAAAGCAAAGACCTAGTTGTGGTCCTTAATCCAATAAAAGGCCAACCAATTATGACCTAGGCAACCAAGTAGACAAAGACTTAGGTGTGGTCCTTACTCCAATAGGAGGTCAGCCAGTTAAGACCTCGGCATCAAGACAAGCAAAGACCTATATGTGTTCCTCATTTCAACATAGGTCAACTACTTAAGATCTAGGCAACCAAGCAGACAAAAACCTAATCGTGGTCTTCACTCTAACAAGAGGTTGGGCAATTACCTAAGAAACAACACAAGCAAAGACCTAGGTGTGGTCCTTACTCCAAAGTAAGTCGATTAAGACCTAAGCAACCAAGCAAACAAAGACCAAGGCAACAAAGCAAGCAAAGACCTAGGTGTAGTCTTCACTCCAATAGGAGGTTGGCCAATTGCAATCCTAGAAGCCGAGCAAGCAAAGTCCTCGGCACAATCCGTACTTCAATAAAAGGTTAACAAGCTAAAACCTAGGTACCAAAGCAAGAAAACACATAAGTACGCTCCTTATTCCAATAGGAGGTCAACTAACTAAAATCTAAGTAATAAAGCAAGCAAAGACCTAAATGTAGTCCTCACTCTAATGGGAGGTCAATGAATTAAGACTTAGGCACCACAACAAGTAAAGTCCTAGGTGTGGTCCTTACTTGAATAGGAGGTCGGTTAGTTAAGACCTAAGTAGCAAAGCAAGCAAATACCTACGTGTAGCCCTCACTTTAATAGGAGGTCGACCAACTAAGTAGGAAATAAAGCACTTGGATGGAGAGGTGTACAGATAAATTGAAAACTAAGACATGAAGAGACGAAAAGACATGTGAAATTGATACAATAAAGCCCCCCAATGGTAATAAATGAGACATGACTTGAACTAAAATAGGAAAACACCATATAGCGGCCTCAAAACTAAGACACCTACCTTAATAGACATGTTACCTCTTCGTATTCATAAGCAAATCTCATGTTATTCTAATACAAGATTCTTGACCTGCAAAGATAGGTTACGTTAATAAGACTTCCACATGAAAATTTCCCTGAGTTTGGACTTGTGACCCTTCTTGGGTCCCTTTGACCCCTTTTTCTTTTAGACTTGAGGCAGAAAGATTATGGACTGTCTTGGGCTCTTAGGTTGATCTCAAGACAAACAAAAGAGGGAGAATCTTTTTGAGCCTTTTTGCCCTCTTCATGTTTCAGACTTAAGGCACAAAGATTGTGGACCATCATTACTTTTAGACTAATCTTAGATCCAACACTAACCGAATAGGCAATTAACAAATTACATTTATTAGCTACAATCTTTAAAGTAATGCTGTTCATTATTCTAACCCTCCTTCCTTTCTTAAATTTAAATTTAGCTCAATCAATGACACTCTTCCTTTAAGAATACCTTATATAACTGTAAAAAAACTGAACATTATTTAGTCCATCTATTGCAACACTCTAAGATCAATTTCTTTGAGTTTGACTTTGGCTGGAACAGGACTTAATTTTAGCAAACATGTGATTTTAAAAAAAAATGAAACACACAAGTTTTAACTTTTATGACAAGCATCAAAGTTTTATTTTGCAAGCACCTCCAACCAAATATAAAATGGTAAGCAATTGATGTTGGCAAAAAAGAAATACAAGATGAAGAAATGTTTGAGAAATGAGTAAGCTAGCATGGTATCTTCGACTATGCCCAACAGCCGCGACTCTCAACGTGTGTCACGACTCACGAGTGAATGAATGAGTGGTCTAACGCTAAAGTCCCACTTCGTAAGTAAAGGCGTCACATCAAAAAGGAAAACTATGGAATCTATCAATCTTATAGAGTCAGAGAAAGAGAGAGAGAGAAAATTTTCAATTCAAAAGGACCCGCAAATCTTAGCTACACGAATGAGCTGCTCCATTTTCTTGATATCTTTTAGCTTTTCCATTCATTTCTCCCTTTCTTACATAGAAAAAATAACCAAGAAAATAAGAAAGAGATAGTGTGAAAATGAAAGGCTACCTAGCTGTAGATGATGATTCATCCCATCATTTCTGCCTCAATGACAAACATTAGTTGAAAATGTAGCAAAATTAAAAGATTTCCCCCCCCCCCCCCCCCCCCAAAGATTAATAGTGTCCTTTTTGATTAATATGTGGTATATTTTTAGATCAAGAAAATGTGTTTCTTTTGTATAATTTTATAAAAAATTTATTTGGCTTTAATCTTTCAATTTACTTTTAATTTCTATTCTAAAAAAATATAGTTTTAATTTCTAACAAGAGAACCCACTAGAATCGGCCTAGTAGGGAGACTTGAGTAGGAGGCATGAGGTTATAGATTTTAACCTCAGTACGATAATTGTACATCCCAAAAAAATTTTTAACAAGAGAATAAAATTATATTATTATTTTTATTAAATGTGGATATTTAAAAGTAATATTTTTTTATAAAAACAAAAAAAAATTATCATAATTTGAAAAACCTAAGATATATTTAAGTTTAAAAACAAATACATTATATCTCCTTTTAATAAGAAATTAATATTTGAAAATGTGTTTTGATGTTAAAAATAGAAACTCTTCTTAACGACATTTTAAAAACAAATACATAAATCATAAGTTTAGAATCAAAATTAAATATTTAAAAATATTTAAAATTTTATAATCAAACTAATAAACATTATTAAATTTAAAAAAAATTAAATTAAAATCTTGTTAATAATTTTTATTTAATTAAACCTCTGCCTTTTAATATATCTAGTAACTATTTTATGTTTAATGTTGATATTTTTAATTTAAGTAAAATATCAAATATATAAATAAAAGACAAAATATTTTAAATTATAAATTATGTATATAAATAAATAATTTAAATAAATAAGTAGAAAATATAAGTAGTTAGGATTTGAGGGAAAAAGACAAGTTTAAAATATTTGAAAATAATTAATTTGAAAGTGTCAATAGCCAAGATTTACCAAAAAAAAAATGTAAAAAAATGAAGTAATGAAAGTTAGAAGTTAACAGAGAGAAGACATTTACTAAGAGAAATTTCTAAAAATAATTCATAATTTTAAAATAAAAAAGTAAAAATAAATTCTAAATATTGGTGAAATTATTTGTCACAAAATAAAGAAAACAATACAATCAAAATAATATCTCAAATATAAGAATGAGAACTCTAAATTATAATATAAGAGTTAGGTTTTATTTAAAAAGAAATATTTTTTATCCTTAAATGTATCTATATTAAACAATTCTTTTTTTGTCTTTTTTTCCTACTAAAATATCTTACTCTTTTTTTTACAATTTATTTTTTTAAAAAAATAAGATACATTAAAACTTGCTCTTCTGAAAGATATTTAAATGACATTGCCTTATCTTTCAATTTCAAAAATTATACTTTCTTATTTTGAGAAATGAAACATGCTACACTTTAGCTCATAATGCATAATTTTTTTTTAATGATGATAAACAACTACTAATAAATGTCTTAACCCTACAACATTTTTACAAATTAGTATTGTGTTGACACTGGAGCTAAACCGACACTAATATATTTTTTTATTAATTTTTTTATGTTTTCAAAGACACTACTAAATTATAAAAAAAAACAAAACAAAATTATTAGCATTGGTTAACTCTACTAATTAATTTTTTTTAAAAAAAATATTTTTTATTATTTGCATTTGTTAGGTCAACACTGGATGTTCATTTGAGTGTGAAGACGAAAACCCTCCATTACCTCTTCTTCTTAATTTCAAACCATCTTTCTCCTCTTCTCCCAATCTCTCATCTCACTCACTCTTTTCCTCTCCCCTATTGCCTTTCTATTCTTGTTCTTTTTTTTCTAATGTTTTCCTATTGCTCTTGTTCTATTGCTCCCAATCTCACCCCTCACTCTCTTCTTTTCTCTTATCATCATAGATAATGTGTTTAATGACGTTTGGAAGGAACAAGCCCCTACGGTATACTATATGTTTAATGGAACCCAATATAAAACGAGGAACTATCTGCCAAATGGTATTTATCTAAAATGAATTACATTTGTCAAGAGCATCCAAATGCTACAAAGAGAAAAAAAATTGTTTGTTCAACATCATGAAGCGACAAGAAAGGATGTGGAGTGGACGCTTGGAATGCTTCAATCTCAATTTACGATTGTACGTAGTTTTGTGTGTGCTTGATACATGGATACAATTAAGTATATAATATATTCATGCATCATATTGCATAACATGATTGTGGAAGATGAATGACACACATATGATGGTAATTTTTTTATTGTTCTTATGATCATCCCAACAATAATATCTCAACAACTAACATCGGTAATCGACCTTATCAGAATCTTGCGACATACATACAAATGAGAGCACTTGTTCATGACAGGCAAATTCATCATCAACTTCAAGCAAACCTTGTGGAGAATATTTTAGAACATTTTGAGTGTGATATTAACCAAAATTAAATGTTATTTTAATTATCTTGTTTTTTTAATTTTCAACATTTTAATCAAATCTTAATTTGCAAAAATTGGCTATATTTTTAATTTTTATTTATCTTTTAAAAAATAAGCACAACTTAATTTTTTGATTTTTTATAATTTTACTATTTCATAATTAAGATACTTGTGACTTAATAAAAAATTATTTTGACAAAATGTAAGAATGTGAAGTCAGTTGTGGGAGTCAATTAGTAAATTTTTTAAAATTGCCAAGTTAGAGATAAAAATTGTTTGAGTTATAAAAAATAAGAATAAACACTAGTGCAATGATAAGACCTATTTAAAAAATATATATAAAAAAAAGAAAGGTATTAGATTGAAAATGCCTTACAATGTAGTAGGTGAGTCAAACACTCACCAATAATAATGCTCTAAGGTGAGACATGTTAATCCATCTTTTCTTTGCTTCTGCTTGAGATAGATAGGTAGGTCTCTAGCTACTAAAGCACCTCATTAAATAGGGTTGTTCACATGTTTGGGTAAATCGTGAATTTGACTTGTCTCGATCTAAACACATGCAAGGTTTGCTATTGTTTAGGTCAAACCCAACCCGACCCATTTCACACTCAATGATATTTGATTCAAGTAATGGGTTTTTATTTTAAACCTGCGAACCCAATGACTCAACCCTTTCACGTGATATTTCCTCTTTTGATTATTAATTATATTTTTTTTCATTTATTTGTTTATTATAATTTACAAATTTTTTAGACTCGACCCAACCCTTCATTGATCAAATTTGTTCAGTTTGAATTTGACAGAAAAAATATGCAAACCCACCTAACCCAAACCAAAGTATTTTGATTAGATTCGGTGAAGAATTTAGTCAAACCTAACCTCAATCCAACTTGTGTGCACCACTATCATCAAATACAAGAATTTTGGCTAAAGTTAGAATCACGTTTTTGGCTCGCTAAATGGGGTTGTGAAGTATTTAAAAGGTTAAATTACTAAGCAGGTCCTGAGCTACTTGGAAAATTTTAAATAGTTTCCCAAACTAAAATCTTTTTTAATTGGGTACTTGATCATATTTTTTTTTTTAATTGAATCCCTATGATTTTTAAAACTGCCATAAGTTATTGTTTTTTGGTTATTTCAGGCCATTATAAACTAATCCCAAGGACTTACTTTTTTAGTTTATGGACCCAAATAAAAAAAAATAGGTTACGCATCTATTTGAAAATTTCCAAATAATCCAGGGATCAACCTAGTAATTTAACCTATTTAAAATTATTTTGTGACTTTTTTAGATTCTCATAATTAATTTTGTTATAAATAAAAAACATGAGTAAATTATTAAGTTTATAGCCCTTTTAGTAATTTTATATATAAAGTTAATATTAAAACAAAATACTTATATTAATATTTTAAAAAATATTTTATTATGCAAAAAAATTATTATACAAATTCACTATTAACATGTTATATTCAAATACAAATTAATAGTTTTAATGTCAACTTTTGTGACATTAGTTTTTACTTAATCATTTATTTTGAAATGTAACCAAATGAAACCTTGTTTGGAAAATTACAGAAGTTAATCATATTTTGATACATATTTTAATGTAAAATATATAACTGTGATTAATTTCAACATATATTTAATTACATCTGATATTTAAAAATTAATTCTATCAAACTTTTTTTAAAAACTAGCAAAAACTTGCAACAAAACAGAAAAATACTTTTATTTGTTAAAAGGGAAAAAGTAATTATTCTCCTTATTTAGTTTTAATGTTTGATTGAATATTGAAAGTCAAACATACTTTCGTCAAGATAGAACTAGAAAGCGTAATGTATACACATTTCCTAATCTTTTATTCTATCATAATTTAATTAGTACTGTTATGCATGTGTTAGTAATTCGGTGAAAAGTTTAGAACATCCTATTTGTGGTTAGTGGTATTCTTTAAACTCATTCTCATTATATTAATCAAGATTGATGTCAGTCTTTCCAAAGTTTAAGTATATTTATCAACAGGTATCTAGCTAAAGCAGCAAACAAAATATAAATCAGGCTAAAATAAAATTTTGGTCTGTTATCTATATTTTAGGTTTTAGTTTAGTATCTTAAATTTAAAAAGTTTCACTTTGGTCTCTTATAGTGTCTCTATTAGACCAAATTGGTCTTTTCGTTAGTTTATGACACTAATGGTGTCAATTTTGGCTGACGTGTCATCTTTCATAGTTTCCCATGTGTCATCAAGTTGACCAAATTAATGTGATGAACTAATGAAAAGACCAATTTGATGTAATGGAGAAACTTTAAGGGACCAAAGTAAAACTTTTTAAACATAAGGTACCAATCTAAAACCTAATATATAGATAAGGGACCAAAATTCTATTTTAGCCTATAAATTAATATTACTAATGAGACTAGCGATTTGATTTAATATATGGTAATTAATCATTGATTTAGATCTTACAAAACATTCTATTTCAAATTTATTTGGCTTAAATATAATTTAGTTTCTATAATATACTTTTTTTAGTCCTTTTTAAAAAAATATTTTAAAAGTCCGTGCCATTTTTCTTTTCTCATATTGGTCTTTGCTATTACCCAGCTACTAACAACGCATGACACATAAATTTATACATTTTTTTAGTCACTCTAAACATATCTATTTTTTTCTTTTGATTTCTGACTCTTTAACTCTCTTTCTTTCCCTCGCACTTTTCAATACTGTCCCCCTTCCCTACCTAAGGCATATGTCTAGATCTTGCCACTAACAATGACCATAGCTCATAGCCATGAAACCACCACATCAACATGGTAGCCACCACCATTCCCCCACTAAAATGCAAAAATTAGCACAAAATAGAAAAAAGGAAAGACTCAAAAAATCAAAAAGTATCAATTCATATAAGTGAACTACAAGTGGTCAAAACCTCACAAGTCATACCCCCTTCCCCCACTCTAGTGTTTAGGCTAAAGTGTATCACTCAAAACCACATTTTGAAGTATGCATTATCATAAGCTTCCATATCATTTACTTTCCCACCACTTAGTACACATGCACACAATGATCAAAATGATTTAGAATAGGATGTGATGGGGTTGAGGTAAGATAGGGTATATAGAAAGGTAAAAAACCTAACACCAACAAAGATGGAAGAGCAATGGGAAATGGTCCTAAGAACAAGTATGAAAGATATAAATCAACCCCACATAGGTGGATATATGTAATGTATTCTAAAAATATGCTTCATAATTTTTTTTGTTCTTTTTTTTTTCTTTTTAACCACTATTTTTTTAAAGTATGTGTGTATTCTTTTTCTATTTTTCATTTCTATATTCTTTTTTTTAGGCTTATATTTGCTACTTTACTTTCATTTTTTTCAGCAACCAACTCTTGGCATAATATAAAAATAGCACCAACACCCCCACACTTGTACCTAAACCAATTCCTAAAACAATTCCAAGGCTCTTTTAACCTAAATCTAGCAAATTTGGTCGCTTAGCTTGGCCCAAAGTGTGAAACTAGGCTAGATCGATCCAAGTTTCTTTTGAGCTACAAATTTGATGACCTATCCAATAGGCCAAATTAGCCCTAATTAAAATAAACAAAAAAATAAACATGTTTAATAAACAAAATCTAAGAAATATATATAGATTTACAAAAAATTAAAATTGGGTCAAGCCAAACAAACCCATGGCCTAAATTTTAGGAGCTTTTAAGCTTGCTGGGCCAAACATGCCCAATTTTCTGGATGTTTATTTGAGGAACTCAACTCAACCTTAATTACAAGCTATTTGGGTTAGTTCACTAGGTCAGCTTAAACAACTAGCACTATTTTTACCCCTAAAGTAAAGATAATTCATTGCTTTTCACCTTAGCTTGTAATGATCTAATAGAGCAAGAATAGATAAAATATGATAAAAAAAGGCTTAAGCAATGGATATGATGCAATGTTGGCTATTTGGCAAGTAGCTTATTCAAAAAAGAAAAAACGCCTTAATCATATCAATGCATGCATGTTAAAAAATGGCCTAAAAAATACTCAAGGCATGTTTTAGAGTGACGTACAACCATGAGTGAAAGCATACAAGGAAAAATAAGGAATGAAATGATGTTGTCACCCATATAATAGGCTTGAAAATCTCACAAGGTAAATTTTCAACCATAAATAATCCATCCAGTTACTCCAAGTTCAAGAGACATCACCAAAATCTTCTTAGTGGAACCCTAATTCTAAGAGTTATTCAACCTTATGTAGAGTTAGGCTCATTTCATTGAGTAACAGACATAAAGAATTAAAAGATTAGAAGTTGAGAAGGCAAGGATCTTAACAAGAATAGCTACCAACAGAGGAAACATCCCCATAGCACCTTCAAGCCCTTGATTGAACATTCATTGCACCAAGAAATGCCCCTCATTCCTGACAATCAATAATATTAACCATTTGAAGAACCCTTTAGTTATCACCATATCATCTCAATCAATAATGACCTCTACCTCTTTCTCCTTAGGTGTTTCGTTGTTTTTCACTTTAAGAGCCAATTCTTGATCTTAAACATCTCATTTTTCAAATGCATTATACTTTTTCCATTTCCTTTGAGATTATAACAACTACCAACCATGCAATAGTGTGATGGAACCAGAGACCTATACAAACACTTATATATTTTTTAGTCTTTCTTTTCTTATAGGGGGATAATAGTCTTATTTGTTGTTGGGATTTCCCCTATCCTCAAGTTGACCAAGCATCCATTCGTGTCTATAATTTGAAATGAAAGTAACAAGGTATAGAGAACTCACCTAGGATCGGATGACTTTTTAATAGAATGCATTCGATGCTCCTCTTACTCGAATTATGCATTGCCTTGGAACTATAATTACACCAACCAAGGACCATTTGATCTTGTGCTGAGTTGAAACTAATCTTGTATGAAACAGATAAACCCACTTAGAGGAAACCTAGTTAATTTGTGTAACCCCCATCAGGCATCCCCTTCACGAAATTTTTTAATGCAAAGCACATAATGAGACCTTAGGACTATTATTCCAAACCTTAAATGTTAGAGAACCCCTAACTTACCTAGCTAACATGTTAACGACTTCATATTGACCTACTTTATAGGACAAAGGAACGCCACCTTGGCTTAATCACCTACAAGAGTTGATGTAAGGAAACTTAATGCCTGATCTTCAAGAGTAAATGGCACTTGATGCCAATACTTACATAAAAAAAATGATGCATGAATCTACATTACTAAGTTGACGCAGTCACAGGTCTTTAAGGGTACTCGTTGTCTAAATTTGAAAAGGCAATTGACACTTGATGTTAACCTTCAAATATGATGTGGTACGTGACACCAATCCAAAGAAGTCAAGGATACTTAATGTTCGCGTGAACCTACAAAGTGTGATGGTAGGTAACTAACATTACATATAAGGTAATGCATAAAATACATTTTAGGGAATGGTTTCCCAACCACTTTCAAGTTTTCTTCCTTTCTTACACTCAAACCAGATTTGGCGTAAGAGTAACCCATTGCAAGAAAGTTGCAAGGCATATGTCAGCAATTGCACATAAGAACTTCATACTCCAACCCAATCTCGACAAGCATTGAGCAATAAGAAAGACATTTATAAGTTGGCATCCCATGTCAACATGATCAATTGATTTGGGAAAAATTGTTTCGAGCCAAGTTTTACCCAAGAATGACCCAAGAGGCTACCTAAGAAGCCAACCAAAAGGTCTCGAATTTTTGAGAAAAAGGTTCCCAAAGTTTGAACACATGATGGACATTAAAATGACCATTGTTAACCACTTAATTGTTTTCAAATGGCTCTCGAGCATTCAAAAAAGTAATTATATGTTGTAACTCCATTTTTCACCAAATAGTGGGTCAATCAAACCTATAAATACCTTAAACTCAACATGAGAGGTATATGTATTCTATGTCATACACTACTACCTTGTACAAGCACTGACATTAGTGTCAGAGTATTTTGCCAATGGCCACCATGATCACTCTCATTCATGGTGTTTTGTTAACGTTCACCATCTTTAGCCAAGATCCCAATACTCTTGTGTAATTATTGCTCATGTTGGAAGCCCTTTTCATACTTGTGATCGAACATAAGTCAACGATGACTCATATTCTATCCAATTACAAAGCTTGTATGCTGTAACAATCATAAAAATAATTTGAGTTTAAACTAAAATGGGCAAAACTACTCCTTGTAACCATATTACCATATGAAAATATTTACGAAGCAATAAGGAAGTCACCTTTATGTGATTTTCATTTTTTCATACAACCATCACTCATGTCCATCCACAACTAATGACAGACCTTAAAGTGTTAAAACACCCCCTCCTAGTTCTTGAAAATTTAACATAAAATAATTAAACAACAAATTTTAAATTCTCAAATGTCAAACCCTTTAACAAATTCATAAAATAAATTTCAGGATTCTAGACATTGTATAATTTGCTCTGATATGATGCCACATATAAGAACTAATTAGATTTATACTAAAATATATAACATCAAGAAAATTACAATAAATTGCATACTTCTTGAAGACATCCTTTCAAGAATCCAATCTAACAAATTTGCGAAGTGAACACAGGAGTACACTTTGGAAACAAAGTTTTTCCCTTTTATTCCCTCTCCTTATAATTGAGCTCGTTAATGGAAATTGTACACAAATAAAGTGTTAAAAATGAAGATGAGACTCTAACCTCAAAATAACAATAACACTAGTTCCAACTTATCATAAACCAAGAGTTAGTTGACCTTACACCGTTATTTAGCACGCTTACCAATTAGACTTTAACCCAATAAATATTCATATAGCAATATAGATAATGGTATGGGCTTCAAAAAAAATATTTCAAATTATGTATTTAACTTGGTTTTATAAAAAAAAATTCCATCAATAAGGGACATTTACATTGAATTCTATAGGAATAGCTACATTTACAAGTTTTCTAACTTTTCTCAATATAATATATATATATATATATATATATATAACTACAAATTACTTATATAATTTAAAATACAATAAAAAATTAATCTAAAATATAAATATTACTCTTATAAATTTATATATATTAGTATTACTCTCACAATTTAAATCAATATAAGTACACATCTAAAAAGTTCTAACACTAATTACATTTGGTCCACGCAATATAACAATTCAAGAAGACGTAAAAAAAGAACGAGAATTCTAGCTATGCATACACTTCTAGGTGTTCTAGCCAATGACCACTTAATTTGATTCATAACGCTTTTACAGTGATATCCATTAGTTAGTGGTACACCAATGAAGAAGCATTTTGACATGTGATAACAAGTTTTGCAACTTTTTTGATTTGCAAAATAGTCCTCAAAATAACATTTTATTCTTATTTTGCAAAATAATGTTGAAAATATTGCTAATAGCAAATACCCTTTTTGATAATCTATTTGTCATTTTAATAATAATTGATACGAATGGAAGTCCCGTTTATCCGAGACATTGTTCAACTATTCGCTGCAAAGCAAGTGTGTTCGTTGGCTTTCGTGAGATATGTTGAACTGTAAGAGGCGAAGGCACTGTACATTAAGGAATGTTGTGTATATGATGGTTTCATACACAACATTCCGTTGATGAATCTGTTGATGAGCTACCTTTAGAAGAAGAATGTGTTCAGGGGGGTGAATGTAATGATGTGTGTCATGTAACTGAATGTGTTGCCATAAATGGTATGCAAGATATTATTAGTCTTGATCTCACCAAAATAGGTGTTGAAGAATTAAGTAGCTGTCATTTTTCAAGCTTTAATGTTGCTTACTTATTTTATAATTGGTATGCAAGAATGAATGGTTTTTCTTCTTATAAGGGGTAGATTTTAAGAAATAGCAAAGAAAAGGTGGTGCAACAAACATTTTTGTGTCATAGGCAATGTTTTCGTGAGGATAAGGCTCTTACAATGGAAAAGCGTAAGCGAGATCCAAGGCCTGAAACTAGATGTGGGTGGATGGCTAAATTTTGAGTGCATATTGACATCCACTCTCAATGATGGTATGTAACATACTTTGATGATTACCAAAATCATGAATAAATTGAAGGAAAGTATTGTGGGATGTTACCTACACATAGGGCAATGATTGATGCTGATGTTTTGCAAATGAATTATTTGAGGAAGGTTGGTATTGGTACGCCATTGATATTTAATTCATTTGCTATGCAGTCAGGAGGTTATGAAAGAGTAGGGTTTCAAAAGAATGACTTGTATAACCAAATTGGGAAACAAAGGCATTCCCAAGGTTTGGTTGTCGAAGGTGCATCAAAATGCTTGCGATGGATGTGACTTAATGACCCATGGATGTTTGCTCGTCACACGGAGGATGTAGAGGGAAGACTACAAGATTTGTTTTGGTATGATGGTATTATCCAAATGGATTATATGGTCTTTGGAGATGTGCTTATATTTGATGCCACGTATGGTAAAAACAAGTGCCAATGTCCTGTAGTTATTTTTTTGGGGGTAAATAATCACAACCACACAATTGTCTTTGCTAGTGCGATGGTTACCAATGAAACTGAAGAGACGTATGTCTGGTTGCTTGAGCAATTAATGGAGGCAATGAAAGGCAAAATGCCAACTTCAGTTATAACTAATGGGGACATGGCAATAAGGAATGTCATAAAATAAATATTTCCAAGTGCTCACCGTCAACTTTATGCACGACATTTGATTTGCAATGTAGCCAGTAATATTGGAATTTCAACATTCATTTTAAAGCTCTGAAAATGTATGTTGGGTGACTATGACAATGGTCATTTTAAACACAAGTGGATTGGTATGATATCAAAGTTGGGGTTGGAGGAGAATAATTTGGTGCAAGACATGTATGAGAAAAAGGAAATATGGGTAACACTATATATTTGTGGTAGTTTTTTTGCTGGTTAAATTTGTACGATCATACTACAATTTAATAGAATTTTGTCAACATTTTCAACATTGTCTGAACTACATGATTTTTAAGGAAATTGAGGTTGATTTTGCTTTTGTGTATGGAGAGACAATGTTGCAAACTAGATTTACAAGACTTGAGAGGTCAACTACGAATGTACTAATAAGGGAGATATTTTGCCTATTTCGTGAAGTGTTGTCTTTGGCTTCCATTATAAGGGTTAATCATTACAGATATACTACATTTATAAAGTTGTCAAGTATAAAATTATAGGCGAGGAGTGGCATGTGTTATATTACCCATCAACTAATGAATTTATATGCTCTTGTCAAAGAATGGAATCATTTAGTATTCCATGTTTCCACATAATTATTGTTTTAGTTTGTCTTAACATAGATGAGTTGCCTATGTCTCTTGTCCTAAGTCAATGGACTAGGGGTGCAAAGGATAAGTTCAAAGGTCAAAATGTTGTTGGTTGTAACTTTTAGGACTCACATATTGTTGGGCGATATATATGGTTGGTTGAGTCATGTAGGCAATGGTGTAGCTTAGCTTGTCAAAGTGCAGAAGATTTTAATTTTGTTAGAGAAAAAGCTGCTAATGAGATAGAAGAAATGAAAAAGAAGAATGTACAGTTGGATGAGAGTAACCAAAATAAAGCTTGTACTTCAAATTTGAGCAATCCAGTAGCAGCAAAGCATAAGGGGGATGGGAGTAAGATCGCAAGCTCTTCAGAATTACGATCAAAGCAGACAATTAAGAGTGGTTATTGTAAGGTACCTAGCCACAATAGGTTAATATGCCCTTTACAGAAGGAGTTATATGACAACATGGAAAATGTATGTAGGACAACTTTGCCATCTGAAAAAAAGATAATCGCATCGATGATGATGGCTGCTGTACTGATCTATCAATTATGTGTATACAATATGGTTTTCGTTAAAAATGTATTTTTTTTATAAATTTGAATAAGTGTAGGTAATGCTAATCATAATGTTCAATTTGTAGGGTAGTATTACTTTTCATTTTGGGATTTAAGTAATTGAATATGCTGTAGAAGTGTAATATAATGATGCATATAGTGGTGGTTAAGGTAAGGATATAACCTTATTTTTTGGCCTTATGTTTTTAACAATTTTATTTGCTTTGAAAGGTTTGTTATAATCATTTGCAAAATCTATTTATATACTCATTACAGTTCATTGCTGTGGACTCATATAACATTGGCCTTATGTAATTACATGATTAGTTGTGTATCATGGTTGATAAGGTTGGAAAATTTTATCATGGTTAATATGCGAGTGTGGAGGGTCTATTTTGAGTGTTTGAATGGCATGGTTAACTATTTACCATTGTAATTTGCATATTTTAGTTTATGTTTTGTGATATTGTATAAGCAAATGTTATTAACTTTTGGTAAGAAAGGTCATAAGAATGGTACATTGGTTGTTAATTACTTTAGAATTGTGACTCTTTTGGCAATATATGACATAACTATATTAAGCATTACCAAATGTCTTTAGACTTAATTCATAAATTGGTTTAAAGATGATTAAATTATTTTAACCAGTGGTACTTTCAAACATAGGATCTAGGAAATTGAGTAAATGCCACATATGGCTTTCCTTAACATCATTTAGGATGCAAAAGAATTATTTCCTTGTTGTAGATGTGTTGGTCATTACTCAAATGATATCAAAAGATTTTTATCCTCTTGAATACTTACGAGAAACATTCGAAGAAGATACATAGGAATTAGTAGAAGCAAGAGGGATACCAAATTATGAAACAGGTACTTGGTCAACAACTAATGAATTTTAATTTAACAATATTGGGTATATGGATTCCAAAATTTTCTAATCTTAATCAACTAATTCTTCTTTGTAGTAAAAATTCTAGATTGTGGGCGATGAAGTGGATGGATATGGAATATTGTTTTATTCCATATATGGTTGGAGTGGTGCGAACCCTATCTATGTTCCTTTTCATTACAATAATTTGACAATGATACACTAAATATTCATTTCCATTATGTAACACAGTTTCATGAAAGAGTAGTTAAAATAAGGTTGGCTCTTGAGTTGTTGAATTCGGGACATAATGAGTGCTGGAAGGAGATAAAAAAAAGGCTGAAATATTTTAGAAAACAATTAGGTGAACAACAACATAGCTACTGGTGAAGCATTCTACTTCACAAGTTTGGTTTTACTTTGGTTTTTTCACACAACCTTCTTTGCTATGTGCCGGTAGACCATTACTTCATAATGTGCATGTTATGGTAGACCATGACATTGATACACAACCCCTACTTTTTTTAGATTTTTCATCAGTTTAATGTGATGTATAGGCTATGCTTTTTTTGTAATCAATATGTCAATGTTTTCAGACTTTGGTATTTTGTATCCATTATATACATTGCATTGAATTTGAATAGACAATGATTACTGTGTTACTACGTGAAATTTGTCATTCCTTAAATATTAAACATATTAATTATAATCAACTTACATATTAATATTACATTTTTTTAACTAAAAAATAAATACTACAGTATTAGTTTTACCAACAATAAATAATTGGGTTACCTACCTAATAAAAAGGGTATGTGTGTTTCAAATTGCAAATCAATTTTTTCGATTATACTCAATGTTTCATTCAACATTGGTTCACTTAGCTTGCGTATAATAGACCGTTGCAATCGTAACGTAAAGGTTATAACTAAGGTATGTGTGTTGGTGTGGTTTTTCGCTTTTTTAATTATAGGTCCTATTTTGAGAGGGTATTGAACAGAGTTATTTTGGGTTGAGATATCATAAAAAAAAAAGTTATTTTGGTTGATGAATTGTATGGTTTTGCAAATAAAAGCAATTTCATTATCCAAATTAAGGCCAAGTTGTTTTTAATAATGAGAAAGGTAAGAGGCCACCAATGCTTCAAAAGTTTGCTTGTTTGGTCACGCCTTACCATTTAACCAATAATTTTTTGGTCAGCAATTCATGACATAGACAACATGTTATTAACATAGGATCTAATTGAAAGCCAAACAACCTAAAGAACAAACAACATTTATATTGCCAACAATTACAAATTTGATACAATTGTAATCAACCCTCATTTGTTACAAAAGTTTTATAACCAATACACTATTCGCACTTAATCATTAAAACCATGACAATTTTACTCCGACCATCAACATTAACTAAAACACTGAAATAAAGCAAAAGTTCTACAAACACAGTAGAATTCTTTTTGTTGATTATGTTCTCCTATCAATTGCACGCTTGGTCCCCAAGTATTACAAGTGGAATACTATTTTTCTTTAACTGGCAATGATGTCTTGCGAGCAGCATACTATACCAAAAAATACAAAAAAAAGTTAGACAATCATCACTATGCAAGAAAACTAATATTGGCTCATTAATAGAAGCATATTATACAATCATTTTTATCAAGATGGGATAGAAAATAACATCGTTTATATATTAATGAAGTATCCTTCGTCAATTTCACCTCACCAAGGGGCAAACAACAAGGTTAGGTTCTGATTTCACAACTATAATGTAAATCAATACTTGGCCTCTTAGCGGAGGTTTAAACAATGTCATGGCAGCCATGTAGATTGTCAATGACTCAACTTCAATTTATTAAATAAGTGTTATAAGCTGTCACTAGTGTTAGTATTTTACACACATCTGAATGCTGAAAGCATGCTTAAATATGTTTACTCAACAAATATTCACCACCATATTGCAATTCTTCTCCTCCTCACAAATTCAAGTTACAATGGGATAATGAATGGTATTTCTAGTTAAATTTTGTGAAAGCTTTACCTTTGTGTAAATAAAATAAAAAATGAAGTATTAAACTGGTCAACTTATACCTCTTCTTCATACTTCTCAATATCTGGATATAAAGCGACAATAAGGGCAACATAGTTTGTATCATTTCTCAAGGAACGACGACTGGCGCAACGTGTGCCACACGCAGGGATTCATTGTTCTTGACAAAATACATAAATGATAAATGTGGCTGCATAGAGAGACTGTAATGTCTTTTCTAATTAGCACAATAAAGACATAACCAACTTAGATAAAAACTATGAGTAGCATATTATATAAATAAAAAGCCTCAAATGGCTTTATAAAGGACTTAGACAAAAAAGACAAACATTAGCTAGACTTATTAAACAAGACTTATTCATCGCAAACAAAATTCCTACTAAACACATTAACTATCACGCATATTACATTAGAGGAGCACAATAGGGAACAATAACCAATACAACGGCCTTTATTCAAAATAAATAATTAATTACATTCTAACAATATATAATGGATGAACAACAAGTTCTGATGAATAGTCCTATAATACTCATTTCCTTAACAAAGCTAAAAATTCTTATTCATAATAGCCATTACACTACTAACTACTAGTGTCAATGGTAAACATGCTAATGGAAATCATAAATTACATGCAAAATCTACATTGACATTAGATTATTAATTAAGCAATTTCAACCAATCATTTTCTAAACACTAAGATACTACTCCCACGTTTTACTAAACAATATCATGACAAATTCCAAAATAGTTGCTAAATCATAGCAACCTTGTAGCTTTAACCCCTCATTATATTTTCTCCATGCAAGTACCTTCCTCACATGTCATGCACACATTCGTTCAATACTTGTTCATCTTTACAAGTGAAAGTTCAACCAACCATTACCAATAAGTGTTTAGTGCTTAACCAAATGGGTTACCATATTCAGTAATGTGCTCAAATAATTAACAAAACAAGAACCAATTTCATATTTGAAATCAAATGTGATAATAGGATAGCAGTGAGGTATAGTACATAGAGCAAAAACAGACAAAAAGAGACCTACACAATATCACCAACATACTTACTAACAAAACACACACCCACACAACTTCCATACAAATAATTATGCACAAGGGGGTGGGGGTGGATAAATAGGGGCATACCTTATGCACAAGGGGATGGGGGTGGATAGACAGGGGCAAATCAACTTCAGTTACTCGACAAAATACAACCTTTTAGGTCCACCATGACTCACAACAGTATATTTGCTTCACCATCAACCTCCACATTTGGCGTCATTTTCACCGACAGTAAATGGCTGACAAATATTTCCAAATTGGTTCAAACCACGATGCCAACTACAACCCCATGTCATTGCACCACCGTGGAAGACATATTACACCCAATTTCGGCTTTAACCATGGACCATTTAACAGAGTTATGTCGGCAGCAAACCCTCGCCCAAATGATTCAACATCAATCTGTTGGATACAATCCACCATTTTAGGACAAGGGGTTACCCCCATTTTGGACGAACCGCTGATCTTCTCACATAATCCTCAACCTAGAATCCTCGCCTTACCCCATTTTTTACTTTAACAGCTGGCCATTTCACACAGTTACGTCGACAACAAACCCTAGCCCAAATGATTCAACATCAGTCTGCTTAATACGATCCATCGTTTCAGGACCATGGGTTACACTCATTTCCTGCCGAGCACCGCCACCCTCTCACAGACTTACGTTTACCACATCTCCACCCAAAACCCTCGCCCAAATGCTTCAAAATGAAGCTTCTGAATACTCTAGAAGCACATATCATCCACCATTTTAAACAAGGACTATTATGCAAATACAGTGTAATTTGACCTATAGGTAATCGGTTATCGATCTTAGCTGTTCAATTTTTTATTATTATATCTAACGATTAATTTTGATGCTTCATCGGTGCCCCACCTAATTAGATGCATCACCTTAGACTTTTCGTTAACGTTAGACTTTTCATTCAATTCATCGTTTATAAATTCGGCGGAACAAATTACGCGTACTCAAGGATCTTTCCATGAAGACTGACCATTTGATTGCAAAACGGAATTATGAAGGACTTTTGTAGTGTAAATGTGTTTTCGCAAAATGTCTACAATTTTTCTTCTTTTTTTTGCCACTAATGCATTAGACAAAAGCTTTGGGTTTTAACGATAAGGATTGCGTCGCTCTCTGTTGCTTTGTGCAGTTAAAAGTGAAAGACTTAACTAAAAGCATCCTTTCCTTCTATGGGTGAGTAAAAATCCTTTCAAATGTGATCAACAACTAAACTCTCCCATACTTTCATAGCAGACGCCAAACAGGGATGTGCAAATGGACGTTGAGGTTCCACTCAATAACGATTGGCTTCTCATACTTGTTGTTGACCATGGAGTTCGTACTTGAATAATAGAATTAAGATTGCATGAACTTCGCTTCTCATGGACCTTAGATCTATGTATCTTGTGTGATGGGCGACTCAACAATTTATGGCTTTGTTGGCATCTAAATATTCTTCTGACTGGTTAATACGCACAATCAGTGAATATTGGTAAGTAATCGTTGTTGATCGCTTGGTGTATTGTAATTTATTAACAAATAAAAATTATTAAGTGTTAGGTTTTATATAGGGATAATATATCAGCAGATTCCTAAATTTTTAGACAATTTTTAATTAAGTTCCTATACTATAAAAATTTATAATTGAATTAGTAATCTTTTAAATTTTTTAAAATTGGGTTCCTGAGATTAAATTGCAGTGAATATTCCGTTAATTTAGATGAAATATTCCTTGATAAGGACTCAATTAAAAAAAAAGTATAGGGACCTAATTAAAAATTATTCAAAAGTTCAAGAACCTATTCAATAGGTTAACCTTATTTTTATTTTTTTATCTTGATTTTGCCTTTTTTTTATTTTAGAAAAAGGAAAAATTATAAAAAAGGACTGAAAGCATATTTCAATATTCAAATACTGTCGCATTATTATTATGTTGCTAAATTGCATTTTTGGTCCTCCTATAATTCTCAATTCGTGATTTTGGTCTCCCTATTTTTAATTCTACAATTTTAATCCTCCAATTTTTAGTTCCACTATTTTAGTCCCCCAAACTTTAAAAATCTTCAATTTTGGTCCAACCGTTAAATGTTCATCTGTCTATTAGTGTCTCAACGTTAACTATGACGTACCATTAGTCTGTTAAATATTATCTGTCACGTATTCAGTCTAATGCCACATCATAGTTAACGTTGAGGCATTAACAGTCAACAAATAATCATTTAATGGTTGGACTAAATTTGCATATTTTTAAAATTTAGGGGACTAAAATAGCAGAATTAAAAATAGGTGCAAAATATTTACTGATTTTGTCAATGACTAATTTATGTCAGAAAATTTGGCTAACCACTTTTAATGAGGAATCTTCTCCCAACTACTTTTTTTTTATCCATAAGACTCAAATCTAAAACATTACTGGACTAACATAATGTTAGTAAATTAAATGTTAAACTATTGAATAGGTCACTAAACTTTTAGACAATTTTTAATTAGATCCCTGTATTGTTTTTTTTTTAATTGGGTCTTTAATCTTTTGAATTTTTTTTTAATTTGGTCCCTAAAACAAATGACAATTAGACGAAAGTTAACTCCAGGAATCCAATTAAAAAAAATTTAAAAATTAAAGACTCAATTATAAATTTTTATAGTATAAGAACTTAATTAAAAATACCTAAAAGTCCATTATCCCTTTTATAGATATCGGGAGGCTATCATGAGAGCGTGAGAAACAAATTTTAATCGTATAATTGAAATGAACCGTTAAGATTAAAGCTAACTAAAACAATATTGATTATATATATGACTAAAATTAATTTTTCTCACTTCTCACGTTCTCAATAAATACGTCTTATATATACTAGTAAAGTATATACATAACCAATATGCCCAAGTTATTAAATAAAGGTATATAGCCAAATTCAGTTTGTTATTCGATAGCTTAATTTATTAGAGATGTAAAATAAAATCATTTATGTGTATTTAATTTTTTAGGATAATTAGTTCATAATATGATATCGTAATTTCTATGATTAAGTTTTGAGATTCTTTATTCATGACACTATGACAGACTTCTAAAATAATATGTGGAAAATATATAAATCAATTAGCCTTTCTTGTATACCAAAATTTAAGAGGTTAACGTATATTATATGGTGTATTTGAATTGAATTACATCAATTTAAAAATTTAATATTTATCTTCGTAATAATTTGGTTTTTTGAGTATTAATTGTCAAAACATATACATTTCTATTTATGTTATTGCGTTAATTTATCTTAACAATATTTATGATACAAAAGAATTTAATTTCAAAAAATGTCACTGTTGCGACCTTTTAAAATTACTATCATTATAATCGTAAGTAAACTAATTTGATGATATTTCATTAAATGATAATATTCTACCTAGTTCAAGCAAGATTGTCTCTAGTGGATGATACCTATTATTTCTATCAAAAAAATTAAAAGATAATATTAAAGGTTTTACGTTATAAGTAAGTCAAAATCAAATCTTTTACATCATTAAAAGGTTCACATCACCATTAAAAATGTTTTACGACTATGTTTTAAAAAAAAATTATAACATGACCATTACCTATTATCATAATTAATTCTTTTTACTAATCCTGTATTTGGAAGAAGTGAAAAGAAGAGAAAAGAAAGAGGATAGAAAAGAAAGCACAAATAACAATATTTTCTTTCTCTCTCTTTTTTGTTGGAAAAAAAAGTGAAAAGAAAAAAAAGTTGACTTTTAAAAACAAAAATTTAAAAGTTTCTTTTTTTTTCATTTTTTCTTCAATTTAAATTTCAAACTGTTTTTTCCTTCCTCATTTTCTTTCCTTTGAACCAAATGAAACCTAAGAGTCTTAGTCATTAAAGACTGTGATGATCTTAAAAATTTTGGTTAAATATGTTTTTGGTCCTCAAAAAATATGATAGAATTGGTTTTAGTTCCCAATTTTTTTTCTTTGAATAAAGTCCCTCAAATATTAAAAACACACTAATTATATCCATGTGCTAAACTTTGTTTAACTTTTCTGTTAAATGATGGTCACATAAGCATCACGATCACCATTAATATGCTAATATGTGTAACATTTCGGGTGCTGACAAGGGCGGGAAGTGATCGTTGGTGCAAAAGAGATGAGGCATGGACAAGGAGCAACTCCAAACAAGCTTCCAGCGGGATGGATACATGAATGAATCGAATAGACACTAGAATGAAAGGTATGAGACTGTACAGTTGAGGATAACTTAAAGGAATTAATAAGTGCTACCTATATCAACAAGATGCATCTACTTTTCAGTAGCCTATCACTTAAGAATTCCACAGTCAAGCGTGCTTGACTTGGAGTAATTCTAGGATGGGTGACCTCTTGAGAAGTTTCTTAGAAAGCGTGTGAGTGAGGACAAAGCACGTTGAAAAGTCTTGTGTTGGTTTGTGGGGACAGCCATTGATCCTGAAAGCGACCAGGTGTCACATTAAGTGGTATCAGAGCAGGGTCTCTCTCCCATTACAGTGTGGTTTGAAGATGAACCAAGCGGAAGCTGGTGGGCATGTAACATCCTGGACGCTGACGAGGGCGAGGAGTGATGGTGCAAAACAGATGAGGCACAGACAAGGAGCGACTCCTAGTAGGCTTTTAATGAGAGGGATACATGAATGAATTGAATACACACTAGAATGAGAGGGATCCAGAGGCTGTACAGATATGGGACTGTACAGTTAAGGATAACTTAAATGAATTAATAAGTGCTACCTATGCCAACAAGATGCATCTACTTTTCGATAGCCTATTACTTAAGAACTCCACAGTTAAGCGTGCTAGACTTGGAGCAATTCTGGGATTGGTGACCTCTTGTGAAGTTTCTTAAGAAACGTATAAGTGAGGACAAAGTATGCTGAAAAATCTTGTGTTGGTTTGTGAGAACAGTCATTAATCCTGAAAGCAGCCAGGCATTACAATGTGGCCGTCCATGTTAACTGTTATGTCTATGTCAGATTAATAACATATTTTTTTAAAAAAATTATTACATGTTTAACCCTAAATCACTGATTTTTTTAACCCTAAAACAAAAATAATTACACAATTTTTTATTAAAAAATATTACTAGATACTTTGGGTAATAAAATACTTTACTTAGAAGCTGATATGACCATTATTTAACAGAAAAGTTAAACAGAATTTAGTATAAGAATTTAATTAGGGTAATTTTAATATTTGAGGGACTTTATTTAAGAATTTTTTTTTAAGAATTAAATCAATTATATCATATTTTTAGAAGACCAAAAATATATTTAACCCTAAAAATTTTAAGTTGTATATGTAAACTTGTCTTATGCTAAGAGCTTTAAAATCTTGTAGGGATTGCTGCCCAAAAGCGGCAACGTAGATTCGTCCCCGTTAATGAGGGCATGTTGAAGCAAATTAAGGTTTTGCTTTTATTATTTATTATTTGTTACCGTTACGTTATTCAACTTATATTAATAAGCACCATTGTATGTTTAAAAAGGTTTGAAATATTTTTGGTACATATAATATATCTCTTTTTTTTTCGTCCTTGTAAAATTATTATTTACGAAATAATTCTTGTAAAATTCATATTTTTTATTTTGGTATTTTGTTTTAATTCTTATAATATATCCATCATTTTATTTTTTTCCTTATAATATTTTGTTTATTTGAATTAGTATTTTTTTTAAATTAATAAAGACTAAAAACAAATTATTTACATATTACAAAGACAAAAACAAAACAAAAATAATTAGAAGAATTAAAACAAAATAATAAAAACTAAAACAGAATTTTTTTTTTGTCAAGGATTATTATAGAAAAATAATTTTATAAAAATCAAAACTAAATAAACAATACAGTACACGAAATAAAAGTATATGTAAGTCTTTAAAAAAATAATAAAACCACATAAAGACAAGTAGAAAGAGATTAAAACTAGGGTGCGGGAAAGAAACCATTTGCGTATCTCCGACTTTGTTTGTGTAAGCATTGGTCGCTGTCGAGTTTGGGGAATTTACGTAGATGCCACCAACAAACTGTTCAGTGTTCTGGGTCGGAGCAATAAAAACGCTTGGTATGCATGTGTCGTTTTCTTGTGGGTACGACATTGAGAGCGACCAATAGAAAAAGTGCTGTCAGGTCCCATCAAGGAACTCTTTTCTCTTATGGGACCTACCTTTTCTTCACCCATTGGCCATTGGATGGAATTCATCCTTCGTTGTCGTACACTGCACATTCGTTCTCTGTCCGTAGGATCACCGTCTTTATCCTTCCCACTTCAATTTCAAAAAAATCATCTTGGGTTAATTTTTTTCTTTTCTTAAAAGATATTTTTTATTTTAAATTCCTACAAAAGTTTATTTCATATCTGGTTTTATTAAAAAAAATCATTTTTATAATCATTACTATTAGTTTTGTTTTATTACACGATGCATAACAGAATTAAGTTAGGCCACGTGTTGATAATTTATTTACTATATCATCATTCCATGAAATTTATGCAATAACTAAAATTAAAAAATATATTTTAATAATATTAAGAATTAAATGAAAAAATTATGAGGATTTAAAAATTAATTTTTTAAGATAAAAATATATTTTATCTAATCATACATCATTGCTCTTTGTTTTTAAAATAGATGAAGGAAAGAATTTGAACTTGGAAGTATTTGTTTTAGAGAAATGTTAAAAACATATTCTTTAGCACATTCCTTTAAACACATTTTTTTTGTTGGTTGAAATTTAATAAAAATGACAAGTTTTTGTAGGTCATACATTTTACTTAACGTTTCTTTCTTTTTATTTTATAGTTTTCAATAAATTTGAATTAATTAGAGAGTGTGTGTTAGAGAATGTGTTATTAGCACTTCTTGTTTTAGAGAAATGTTAGGAATACACTTTAATTTTTTTTTATCATTTTTTAAAGAATTAAAAAAAGGATTATTTTTGTAAAAAAAAATTGCATACTACTTACTGCACACGCTAATTAAAAAGCTAAATAAGTATTATGACACGCTATTCATTAATTTGACACCCTATAGGTGAGTTTAGTTAGAAAAGGAAACAAGTTGATAAGGATAATTTATTTTTATAGTATAAATTTAGATTACATAATTTAGAAAATAATCAACATTATCTTGATTTAAGTGGAACTGGCTCAAATATTTTAAACAAGGTTTGAATTTGAGTCTTATAAATAAAAATATATGGTTAAGATAAGAGGTTCCATTAAAATTGACTAGTCAGGTCCTTTGGCTAAAATTAGTCACTAATAAAGCTAATGGATAATTTGCACTTATAATATGGTAACGAAAAAAATTAAAAATGAGTTTTGCTCTTTTAATTAGATATTTCTAATAATTTCTTTTTTCTTTGAGGTATTTTCACATGCTACTGTCACAATTAGTCAAAAATTTTCTCTCTCAAACATATCAAATTATCATCTTTTTATCTTTGTCTTTATCTTTAAATTAAATTTCAATATTTTTTAAAAAACACTAATAATTAAAAATAACCTTATATTACAATTTAAGCTATTTATTATAAATTAAAAATATCATTTATATATTTAAAATATTTATTACTTATAAATTTTAATTATAATATATTTTACGAGAATTTACTAAAAGATTACGTTAACAAGTTACACATTAAGTGCATTTTAAAATAACCGTAATTATAACTTGTTTAAATACTTGTTCTAAAAAACAACTGAGTATATGTTAGTAAATCCCATAATTTTTTTTAACGTACACAATTACTTATTGTTTTTAGAAAAAAGTATGTTAGTAAGTTACACCTTAAGATAATCTTAATTATAACTTGTAAATGTTTCCTTCTAAAAATAAGTAAGTGTACATTAACAAATCCCTATTTTATATATTAAAATATTTATTTATTATAAATTTTAATTATAGAAAAATAATCATCTATAATGTGCATGATAAAACATTAGTTCGAAAACTATTTTCCATAATTTATTATTTGTCGAATAATAGTCTTTATATTTTAATACATTTGAATTTTAACTAGTACCTTAACTTATTGCACATAATAAATATTAATTTTATATTACTTAAATTTACAATAAATAAATATTTCTAAAAACATAGATTATATAATAATTAAATTCATGATAAATAAATTTTTTGAACATATATATTATATTTTAAATTTATAATAAATAATTTATATTGTGATACAATGTTGTTTTTAATTATTGATAAATTTTTTTAAAAATACTAAAATTTAATTTAGAACTAAAAATATTAAAAATGGTAGATTGAAAGATATGAGAGGTTAAAAAAAATCCTAAAAACATTTTCATTAAAGAATAACAGTTAAAAATGCTTTCGTTGAATAATGACAATTAAGTTAAAGAATGATAACTAAAACCATTCTCATTGAATAATGACAATTAAAAACACTATCATTCAAGATAACTATTCTAATTTATATAGAGAGAGGATTCTTAATTATCATTTAGGTATTTGTTTTCATTTTGTATTTATTTGAATTTCATTCTTTATAATTTTTACACGTTAAAGTATTGTTTTTTTTAATAAGAATTAGTTTTAATAATTTTTAATTATTAAAGTATTCATCTTTGAAGAATCAAAATTTAAATTGGTGAAATTATAAAAGTTAATATTTTAAAAGTTTTAGATCCAAACTTTAAATTAAGTAATATTATAATGACTACTTATTTATTTTTATTTTTTATCAACTCCTGTTAATTTTATTTATTAAATGATTAAAGTTTAAAATTATAATCACTAGTGTGATGATCCATGCGATACACGTTATTTTATTTTAAAATTCTGAAGTTATTTCATTGCATGTTTATTACATACTATTCAAAACTAGGAAAAAAGAGGCATTTCCCGCCTCTCTTCATTTTTTTAAAAAGTTAAAATAACAGAAAAAAGAAAGAGAAAAGGGTGTAATAAGTAATTTAGAGAATAGTTACAAGATAAAATAGTAGATAATTTAGAGAGTAATTAAAAATATAATAATCGAATAGAAAATAAAAACAAAAGAAGATACTCTCTTTATTATAATTATAGATTATGCAACATTTCAACATAATCATCATTCTTAGCGAATCATGCATTGGCATGGCAACCAACTATCGAATGAGTTGACACAGGTTTAATTCTCTCTGTTCCTATTTTTGTTAAGGATGAAATGGGTATGAGATATGATTTAAGAAAAATATAGATGAAATTTTTTAATTCAATCTCTCCCTCATTGAAGTCAGAGAAATTTGTGAAAACCTCATCCCACTATTTTTGAAAAATTTAATTTACTTAACGTATTTTTAAATAAAGGGTAAAACATATTTTTGGTTCATCAAAATATCTCAAAATTTGATTTTAATTTTGTAAAAATTTAATATGTTTTTAGTCTTTGTATTTAAGAGTTTAATGTTCATGCACTGATAGTGTAAAGTAGTTTTACACTGTCATCCAATCACAAACCACCATTTATTGTAAGTTTGTTGACTTTTGTAATAAATACTTTAAAAGTCATATCAATGGTGATTTTTGATTGGTTGACAGTGTAAATTTTTTTACACTAACAATGCATAACCATTAAACTTTATATTTAATAGAAACACATGTTTTTTTGTTCCTAATAAGAGACTAAAAACGTATTAAATTTTTATAAGGATTAATATCTTGATACATTCTAATTCAACTAATTTATAAAATAAAAAATAACAAAAATCCTAAAAATAAGAAACTTAAGAACTAACTTATATTTTTAGTGAATTGTGTTTTTAGATAGATAGATAAATTGATCAAATTATCTAAGTGTAAATTACATAAACTATTAAAAACTCGTTTAGGTGGTCAGGATAAGATATGAAAGCAAGATAAAAATAGGATAGGATAAGAGCATAATAAGCTATAATCTTATCTAATATTTAGCGCACACTAGATAACAAACTAGATACTGATAAGATAAAATATAAATTATGTTTAATTTGACAAAATTATCGTATCATAAAATTACATATAATTTTTTAAAAGTAATTTTTAATTTTTTTTACAAAAATTTACAATTTTAACTAAACTATATAATATTATTTTTTATTTCTGTAGTTATTTTTCTTTAAATTATAAATAAATTATATAAGATTTTTAAAATTATAATTATTATTCAAATAATTTTAAAAAAATTTAAATCATAATTATTTAATTTTTAATATTTTAATTAATAATATACTTTAAATTTACGTGTCAAAATTATTATTATTATATATAAATTAATATATATATATATATATATAAAGAGCTTATCCTATCCTGTTATCTCCTAACCTAGCTCTTCCCCTAGCATAAGAAATACACTGGTGCAACAAGATAGCATAAGGGATAGGATATCATTATTATATCCTACTAGCGTAACAAACAATGAATTACAACAAGATAGGATAGTTATCTTATCCTATCATATCCTGGCTACCAAACAGATCCTTAAACTATTAATATCTTTATGTAGAGTGTAATTTTTACTGATTTATATATATTTTTAAAGTACACATTAGATTAATTTTTATATAGATAAACGAGTTATTAATTTTAGATTAATATAATTAGATTTTATGTTGAAATTTCGTACAAAATAATTTAATTTTTTTAATCATTTTCATTTAATGAGAATAGTCAAATTCTATCTCGTAATTTAAATTACGTATTCTATTCCTTCTTTAAAGTAAGTCTTTCCTATTTTTTCAGTTAACGCTGACAATTTCAAATTACTAAAATATCCTTAATACGAAGTTATTAATAAAAAGTTATGGTACTTTTTTTGTCCAAAATATGGAATGATATAAAGGTATCACATTCTTGAAAATGTAATTGTGTTAAAAATATTAAGAATACAGCAAGTGTATTTGTCGTATAAGTAATAAAGTGAGAAAATAAAAATATCGTCTCTATAAGAATTGTGGTTTAATAACTATGTAATCAATCAACTACTCTTTTGATCTAGAAAATTGAGAAAAAGGTGATCCATTTTAGGTTTTTTGATTTTAATAAAATTAAACAAGGAACAAACACAAATATTAATCGAGAGAAAATTCAATAAATGAAAATGGGTAGGTATTGGAATCCCTTTAACTCTCACCTAATGTAATCTCTTTCTCTTCTACATCTCTTCTTATTATATGATTGGCATTCAATTTTTCTAATCGAGTTTATTCTCAATTCCTTTGTTACTAAACCTGTTATTTCTCATTATGAACCTTAATTCCTTAGGTGAACAGACAAGCATTATGTTTAGGAAATTACGAATGAATGCATACAATCTAACCTTACTCCTAGGCACGAGAATCATATGATTATTGAATTGGAATAGTTTAAACTCCAATTTTACAATTATAAATTTAAATTACCAAACAATTTTGAAGAGGGTCACTCAAGGGAAAGCATTAAGAACAAATTCAACAACTTAATTCATATAAAAAGAAATAGATGCAAAAATAAAAATCAATTACAATAGGTTCAAATTAAGATTCATCCTAGCTTAACCTTAAGAAACTTAGAAACTTAGAGTTAATAAGAACAAAAGAAAAAATAAAAAAGGATGAAGAAAACGGCATGAATTTTCAAGAATCATCCTTGATTTCTTCAAGCTTCAATGGCTGGCAATGAATCTTCACTCTCTCTTTTGCTTTTGATCACAAGAGAAGTAAAAGAATAGCCCAATAATGTTTTTTTTTTTTTTCGAATAAATGCCAAGGTTGGGCTTTTTGGACCACATAAAGACCCTGCATCGTTTCTTCACGCTAAATTTGGAAAATTAAGGACACATTGGCTCTAGGCATAGGTCTGATCGATGTCAAGCGCCAAGTTTTCAAAACTTGCTCCTTTAAGGTGTAGGGCACGATGATAACAGTGTCGTGCTATTGCCAAGAACACTTGATTTTCCTTTACTTGTAGTATAAGGTACAATCTAAGATACAAACCTATTGATTTTGATCTTATTAGAAAGATTAAAGAATTAAATATGTTTTTAGTCCGTCAACTTTTTGTGGTTTTGGTTTTTAGTCCCTAATCAAAATATTGACCAGTCCTAGTCCCTGAACATTATCTCCGTCTTCAATTTTTGTCCTTGCCATTATCTTCCTCTGTTAAGTGATGAGGTGTCTACATGGGTAGCAAATGGGGTGCTTCCATGCTGGACAAATTAGTGATGTGGCGAAATGTGGGCTGACAAGTCAGCTTATATTTTAATATAATTTTAAAATTTTAAAAAGAGAATAAAATAAATTAATTTTAAATCTTAATTATTGAAATAAAACGTGTAAACCCTAAATTGAAATAGGAATGTTGCTTAATCTTCATTGCTTTTACATGTTTTCCTCTTAAAGTCGTTGTTCTTTGAATTGTCATTGTCAACAATTGTGGCACTTTGAAATAGCAAACCACACTATGCCTCCATTTAGAAGAGGATAATCGTCAAGGTCAAGGGGCTTCTCTTCGACGGAAAGGTTGGTGGCCTCTTCGAACGCATCATCATCGTCCGTTGTCACCAGTTGGAGAAGATGTTTTTTGTGGAGATAGAGAGGTGCTCATAACCTCTCAAAGTGCAAGAAATGTTGAAAAAATGTTTTGGGGCTGTTCAAACTGGAGGGAAATGCAATGTGTTGGTTTTTTTAATAGTTCGATACCCATTTTTTGAGTTTCATTTTTTTTTCGGTAATTTTGTAGAGAGGCATTCTTTACGATTACTTTAGGTGGACTAATAAAAATGATGGTGGAACTGATGACATTGAGCAAATTGTGTTAGAAGCCCTTAAGGAACATAAGAATAAGGTTTGTAAGCTATAGAAAAAGCTTACTGCTGAAAGGAACAAGGGGAAAATTTGCTTGGGTCTTGCAATGGTCTCATGGCTAATGACTTTGTTTGGAGGCATGTTTTGTCTCATGAAGTGTAGCTTGTGCAAAGGGTAGCAGTTTGGCTATTTTGGAGGACTCTATTTTGGATAAATTTGATCTTGTTGAGCCTATTTTGGATGAATGTAGTAGGGTTTAGGTAGCAATGCCGACTATTTTAGTGTATTTAGGGTTTAATGTAATTACTTCAAGGTAGCAATGCCAATGGTACTTATTAATGGATGTTCTATTTAGTTTTGTTATTGACTAATGTATTGACAAAATATTATAAAGCAAGTGGTAACTTGAATTGTACTTAAATTTGGGTCATGTTTATGAGCTAATTATTTTGTTATGTTCTGTATCACTATTATTGGTACATTGATTAGGTTTTAATACCCTATTACTGTTTTTCATTAAAAAATGTTAAAGAAATTCCAAATGTCATAGAATATACATTGATTACCTTTTGTTGATATGATAATAAGACCCATACATTGGATTGTGGATGACTTATATCTTCAAATAGTAGTGTCAGAAACCATCTCCAACTATCCTTATTCTCGATTTCTGTAACATTCTAGGCGCTGATTAGGGCGGGGAGTGATCACTAGTCCAAAAGAGATGAGACACGGATAAGGAGCGACTCCTGACAGGCTTCTAGCGGGAAGGGTACATGAATGAATAAAATACACACCAAAACGAAAGGGATCCAAAGGTTGTGCAGGTATAAGACTGCACAGTTGAGGATAACTTGAAAGAATTAATAAGTACTACTTATACAAACAAGATGCATCTACTTTTCGGTAGCTCGTCACTTAAGAACTCCACAGTTAAGCGTGCTTGACTTGGAACAATTATGGGATGGGTGACCTCCTTGAAAGCTTTTCAGAAAGCGTGTGAGTGAGAACAAAGCACATTGAAAAGTCTTGTGTTGGTTTGTGGGGACAGTCATTGATCTTGAAAAGGGTCGAGCATTACAAAATGGTATAAAGGCAAGGCCTCTCTCCTATACGGTGTGGTTCGAGGACGAACCAAGCGGAAGTTGGTAGGCATGTAACATCCCAAGTGCTGACGAGGGTGGGAGTGATCGCTGGTGCAAAAGAGATGAAGCACGGACAAGGAGTGGCTCCTGACAGGCTTCTAGCGAGAGGGGTACATGAATGAATCGAATACAGACCAGAGATTCCAGAGGCTGTGCAGGTATAGGACTGTACAGTTGAGGATAACTTAAAGGAATTAATAAGTACTACCTATACCAACAAGATGCATCTACTTTTTGGTTGCCCGTCACTTAAGAACTCCACAGTTAAGCGTGTTTGACTTGGAGCAATTCTGGGATGGGTGACCTTTTGGGAAATTTCTCAGGAAGCGTGTGAGTGAGGACAAAGCATGTTGAAAAGTCTTGTGTTGGTTTGTAGGAACAGTCATTGATCCTGAAAACGGCCGAGCGTTACAAAGTGGTATCAGAGCAGAGCCTCTCTCCCAGTATGGTGTGGTTCGAGGATGAACCAAGCGGAAGTTGGTGGCCATGTAACATCCCAGGCGCTGACGAGGGCGAGGAGTGATCGCCAGTACAAAAGAGATGAGGCATGGACAAGGAGCGGCTCTTGACAAGCTTCTAGCGGAAGGGGTACATGAATGAATCAAATACAAACCAAAATGAGAGGGATCTAGAGGTTGTGCAGGTATAAGACTGTACAGTTGAGGATGGCTTAAAGGAATTAATAAGTATTACCTATACCAACAAGATGCATCTACTTTTTGGTAGGCCATTACTTAAGAACTCCACAGTTAAACGTGCTTGACTTAGAGCAATTATGGGGTGGGTGACCTCCTGGGAAGTTTCTTTAGAAGTGCGTGAGTGAGAACAAAGTACGTTGAAAAGTCTTGTGTTGATTTGTGGGGACAATCATTAATCCTAAAAGCGGCCGAGCATTACAGTTTCTACAAAAGCAAAAGCAATGAGAAGGTTTTGTTCATTTTCAACTAGTTTATCAAAGAATTAAAAAATAAATAATAAAATAAATTACTAAACACTGACCTATCCACATAGGAGCGCCATCTCATACAACAATCCACTTGGACGCGCCCTATTCGCCACTTGTGCGAATAGCTCATCATTTAACAGGGCAACATGAACGACGAGACAAAAATTGAAGACGGAGATAATGTCCAACTATTAGGATCAGTCAATATTTTGATTAGGGACTAAAAACCAAAACTGCAAAAAGTTGGAGGACTAAAAACATATTTAACCTAAGATTAAATAAAAGGGAGGTTTTAAATTGCAAGCAAACAAAAAATACTAAACATCAATCAAATTAATGAAAACATCAATTCAAGGCATCTAAATCCTATGGTTGGGTTTATTACGGTTCAAAAGAATATACAAATTTCACATGCATGTTCGTCAATTCGATTTCACTAGATCATCATTTAGAATATAATTAGCAAAACTAAAATTATAATCGCAATCCTTAAGTGATGCTAATTTATATGCAAATCAATTTGACTTGGGTTACTAATCAATTGCCTAACTTCAATTAGATTTCAGATTAATCATCCCTAATCTAATTCCACTTCAATTATAAAAATGTAATTCACAATCATGAAACAATAAAAATTGCTATTGAAGATGGAATAAGAGGAAGACGTGCATATACAAATCAAAATTAAAAACGGGAACTCAAAACCCTAACCGCATTCATTGAATCCCTTGAATTAATTAAGCCTTTAGCCCTCCATAGTAATCAAAAGTTTTTTGTTCAATTATGTGAATTCCTATTTATAGAAAAACAAGTAACAGAGAACAAATCCTAGATAAATCTTAATCAAATGTTAATTATTACAAATTATAAAGAAAACATAAAATCCTCATCCTAATGATAAGATAAGATAAAATAAGAAAAGATAAAACATATTCTAATAAAATTTATTATCTCCAAATCCTTTGAAATCATGCCTTCCCCTATCATCCATTTATTTGGCCCTTTATGTGACTGAATTGACTCTTAGTATCTCCTGAAAGTGGTAGACAATTCTGTCTTCGAAATATGGGCACCAGTATTGTGCAGATCCAACCTCTACAACTTAAGATATGCTTTACGCAATACAATAAAGTGAAAATGAGTAAAAATTCAAAAATTAGCAATGATCATCAATGAAGCCCACTAATGTAAACTCAGCCAACACATCAATATTAAGCACAAATAAAAGTCAATTAGCCAAGTATAAACCACAAATGGATGCTTCAAAATTAATCTATCACGCGACACCTTTATCACCGAGTGTCAACTGTTTATCGTCGAGTGCCAGTCTTCAGATTTGTAGCTCCATGCTAGCCTTGAGCGTCACTTTTCCATGTTTTGTAATTCGGCTTGATGTTAGGCGTCCTTTTACTAGTGTTGGGCATTATTTTATAACTTTCTTGATTTTAGTTTTGGTCTTCTTGCAGCAAAAAGTCCCTTCTCTTACACTTACATGCTATACCATTCTGTTGTTCATCTTTCTTATATTGAAAAACCCACCTAATTAAGTGAATTCATGCAAATTTTTAACTAAAAATCTCAAAATGTGAATCATATGAAAAGTCATATAATTAGGTTGTTTTCTCACAAAGTTTCACCAAGTTAATGCAAAAATCATATAAAATAGTGCTATAAATCTACATAATTTGTAGATTTATCACAACCCAAAACTTATAATTTTGTTTGTCCTTAAAGCAACAACTAATTAAAACTAAAGGTTGAAGCAAATACTATGAATCAATTGTATCCTATCTCAATTTAGTCATACTCAATGTTAACCTTTTCATTTCAATAGATGGTTGCACTAAACCTATTGAGTTCACTCATTCCTAAGAATTATGATTCCCTTATGGAGCAAAACAAATTTGTTAAGGTTAAGTGTAACATCCCGGGCGTTGACAAGGGCGGGGAGTGATCGCCGGTGCAAAAGAGATGAGGCACGGACAATGAGCGGCTCCTGGCAGGCTTCCAGCGGAAGGGGTACATGAATGAATCGAATACACACCCGAACGAGAGGGATCCAGAGGCTGTGCGGGTATGGGATTGTACAGTTGAGGATAGCTTAAAGGAATTAATAAGTGCTACCTATACCAACAAGATGCATCTACTTTTCAGTAGCCCATCACTTAAGAATTATATAGTTAAGCGTGCTTGACTTGGAGCGATTTAGGGATGGGTGACCTTCTGGGAAGTTTCCCAGGAAGCGTGTGAGTGAGGACAAAGCACGCTGAAAAGTCTTGTGTTGGTGTGTGGGGACAGTCACAGATCCTGCAAGCGGCTGGGCGTTACAAAGTGGTATCAGAGCAGGGCTTCTCGCCCAGTACGGTGTGGTTCGAGGACGAACCAAGCGGAAGCTGGTGGGCATGTAACATCCCGGGCGTTGACGAGGGCGGGGAGTGATCGCCGGTGCAAAAGAGATGAGGCACGGATAATGAGCGGCTCCTGGCAGGCTTCTAGCGGGAGGGGTACATGAATGAATCGAATACACACCCGAACGAGAGGGATCCAGAGGCTGTGCAGGTATGGGACTGTACAGTTGAGGATAGCTTAAAGGAATTAATAAGTGTTACCTATACCAACAAGATGCATTTACTTTTCGGTAGCCCATCACTTAAGAACTCTATAGTTAAGCATGCTTGACTTGGAGCAATTTAAGGATGGGTGACCTACTGGGAAGTTTCCAGGGAAGCGTGTGAGTGAGGACAAAGCACGCTGAAAAGTCTTGTGTTGGTTTGTGGGGACAGTCACAGATCCTGCAAGCGGCCGTGCGTTACATTAAGTCCCTCACATGATGAAGTTTAATTGATAACAAACTGTCAAGAAACAAACTCCAAGTCTTTTAAACTTAAGATACTAAGGGTTTACTTTAAGAATGTGATTATAAGAACAAGACTTGATGCTAACATCATAAAGAGCATGGATCAAGTTTAAGAATAATCAATCTAAAGTATGCAAGCCTCCAAAAACAAAGTTTGTTCACCAAAAGTAGCTTTATTAGAAGGGAAGTTGATTAGAAACATACTAGATTGAACATGCCTTTAGAATATCAAAGTGCATTAAGATCAAAGGTTGTTTGTGATTTAAAGCATGATTAGAGGATGGATTTGGTCAAAAGGTATCAAGATCAGAGGCTAGACGCTATTAGAAGGACCATCGGAGGATGCAAACTGAACAAGGAATGGTACAAGGATATATGCATTGTTTAAAAGCTACAAAACTACAACATCATAAGTAGCATGCTTAAAAGAGAACTGATAAGTCTTTAGAAGCAATAATTTACCTGAACCAAAAAGTATTGAAGCAAAAAAAGCAACCAAAAGAAGAAAAGGTTGATGCACAAGCACTACAGTTTTTAGAAGTGTCCTACAAAAAACATTATTTAGAAGGAGCATTCTTAATATAGTCCATAAAATGTCAATGATTTTACTCCTTGAAATTCAACTCACACCAACTATCATGAATTTAAATTCAAATAGCATTTATAGATCTTGAAAAAGGCAAAAGGAAATCACAAAGAAAATATTCTAGAAGCAGCATATAAGACAAGTGAATCTTTAAATAACAGTAGCATGAAAGGGACAACTCATACAACTTCTAATGACCTTTTTGACCGAGTTTAAATTTGTCTCTAATAGCCATAAACGGTTAGTTCAAAGCCTAAAAAGTTGTAAATACTCTCTTCATTTGAAGAGCTCATTATAGGGAAGTAAAACAACATAGTTATGGGTGATTTCAAATATCTATGCTTCTAAACAAAGAAAATTCTACTTCTGAGAGGGTTTTCCTTAGCCAAACACTTTAGAGTCTATGTTCGTCTTATGTAATATCTTAAAGAGTGTGCATAAATCTCTATATATCATTGTGCATCATGTCATTGAGTGATTTGAGAGAAAGAAAAAGAGTTTGTTTAGTTAAGAAGTGACTATGAGAAGAACTTAGAAGATTAATCAGGTAGACTGGTGCTAATGGACTTTGTTGTTGCACACAACTAGGTTAGTTGTGAGTTAAGTCAATTGTGGAGTTGTTGTTGAAGTCTAGAGAGGCTTGGGAAAGAATATTTTGGTTATGCCTAAGTATGAAAAAGCTTTGTAAAAAGAATACTTAGTGGTGGCAAAACTTGCAGAGGTTGAGAATATTGACTGTGAGTGGTTAACATGCATAGGCTAGTAAAGAATATTGTGTCGAAAGCCTAAGGAGGCTTAAAAAGAAATAATACTTGTGTATTTTGATTGGGTTATAGTAAAAATCCTACAGGAGGTAGCGATTAGACATAGCCCAGGGTTAAGGGTGAAATAATATAAAAATTTGTATGCATATTGTATCCCTTCTTATATGCTTCTCATTTATCCTTCACTAATTCTATAGTTTGATACTTATAATCTATTTTTCAATTTAACAAATTAAGAAACCTAAAGCTAAAACTGGTTTTAATCATTGAAACTCCTTTCAATTAAGTGATTTAATTTAATTGTAAAGTTTCAATCCCATCTAATTAGTTTTCATACTTCAAAAGCAGACTTAAAATTTGCTAGAAGAAAACAAGCTTCTTAGAATTACCAGAAACAATATCTTTGTCAATTAATTTTCAAAAATAGCTTTTTAGTACTTAAATGAACTATGATTGTACTTTCTATTCCCTTTTAAGTTTGAGAAAGCATTTTCTTGCTCCTAACCAACTTCTAATTGCCAAAAAGCAATTTGAGCATCAAAATTAGAATGTGTGTTTTTTATTTGTGCAGAGAAAAGCCCTAAGTAATCAAGGGTCACTACTCACCCTCTTTTAGTGACTCTCTAATCCAATTCATAGTCAACACAAGATATTAATTCAATCACCTATACTTTATGTCAACTCATCATAAATGGGTTTTTGTCTACACTCAACAACATCACATGTTATTTTTCCCATATGCTTGGCAAGGTTCTAAGATTATTATGACATAACAAATACACACAATCAAAAGGTCTTTTTCAGGTTGAAATGTGGCTAGGTTCATAGATAGAAAAATGTATGAGACTAGGCTAATTAATTGGAATGAAGGAATAACTATGACAAGCTACCATTATCACCCTTAGCATTGATATTGTTACCTGTCAACTTTTTCACACCCATTTATTCCCTGCATTTTGTAAACATGATCATATAGAAAATCATACATCTTTTTGAGGTATTTTGTTTTTTTGCACATTTAACAAGATTTTTTTTTACTGTTCCTCCGCTATAAATTTGAAATTATTGCTTGTACTTAAGCAAGCTGACAACCTCGAACTTAAAATTAAGCCATAAGTGTCTTTTAAGAATAGATCCTTTAATTTTAAGTAACAGGGATAATATGGTTTCACCTTTTGGCTTATAATGAGCTAATTTAAAGAACAAATGGATTAAGGCTCAAAGAGGTTAATAATGAGTATATGTGTATGGTGGCTAATTTTGGCCCTTACTTAAAAAAGAATAAGTTGCCTCAATCATTTGTGTGTGTACAGGTCATGCAATAAAAAGAATCAAGTCAAGTTTTTTGGTAAATGTCATGTAATGAAGAAGCACACTAAATAAGAATTTGTTTTGTTAAAGATATGATTTGATCTTCGTAAATATGGAAATATGTAAAGCTAGTAATTAGGGATCTTTTTGATTTTCTTTCCATGTAACCTTATTTGTTCTCTTAATTACTATTATAAATTCAGACCTAAAGTGTGTGAAGAGACACACATTCAGTAAATCCTACATGGTATCAGTGACTAGGTTTACTATTGCAAACCTTTCGCCTTAGGGGTGGGCTCCTCACGAGTGAATAGTACCTGTGAGACTGTTTTCGCCTAAGCCACTGCCACCAAGCCCAACCCACTCCGGCATGACCACGCAAGCGGAGTTGCCCCTCTCTGGCAACCAGAACGCTGCCTGCCCCGCCGCCTCCCTCCGGCACGTGACTCTCACGCGCTTGCACCAAATCGGCGCGTGAGCTTTTTTCCAGCACACCCACACACCGGTGACCCTTCCACCGGTCCTCCCTCCCTCCGGCGACCCTCCCAGGCCCCTCATTTCCTCTTTTCACATGGCCACTGCCAGTCCCTCCAGCGACTCCGCTTCTGCTGCGACATTTACGAATGTCCCACTAATCCCATGTGAAAAATTGACTAGGACAACGAATTATAGCACTTGGGCTGCTGCTATCCAACTCTGGTTTCAAGGCCAAGGCCGAGCCGACCACTTGACCACCCAGGCCTCTGATATCCCTCCCAAAGTCCGTGTTCGTTGGCAACAAATTGACGCCTCCCTATGCAGCGTCCTTTGGTTCTCCATTTCTCCTAACCTCCAACCCCAATACCAAGCCTTTCTCACTTGTTATGACGTTTAGACCAAAGCCAAGAAAGTCTACTCCAATGATGTCCACTGTCTCTGCTGTGTGGTGACTACTATGATGTCTATGAAGCTCGCTAATATGGACTTGCAGGCATATCTTGGTAAGCTTGACCATTTGTTGGCAGATTTTGCAATCTTCTGCCTTTTACCATTAATGCAAAGACCTTTTCCCGGACACGCAGCCAATTCTTTATGGTTCTTGCCCTTGCCGGTCTACCCTTTGAGCTTGACTCGGTTCGTAATCAGATCTTATCCGCTCCTACCATTCCTACCTATGACATGGTTAGTGAACAATTGTTGCACCTTTCCACTCCACATGTTTTTGGGCATTCCTCTGCCTCATCTGGTGATTCCTCTACCCTTGTCTCCCACTCTTCCTACTGTGGTGGACGTAGCAGGGGTCATAGAAGTAAAAGTCGTCCTCGGTACACTTATTGTAGTTGTTGTGGCCACGTGGAAGCGAAGTGTCGCACCAAGGCTCGTGAGCAGTCCAAGTCGGCTAATGTGGCCCAAGTTACAGCACCTGCCCCCTTGCAGATGTCATTATTTCTACTGCCGAATACAATGATTTCCTTTAGTTTCGGGCAGCCCAACAACCTGCCTCGCCTATTACTGCCGTGACTCAGTTTGGTAATCTTGTAGCCTTTGTCTCTCAGTCCTGCTTCCTTGGACCCTGGATACTATACTCTGGGGCCTCTGATCATATTACTGGTAACAAATCTCTTTTCTCTCACTTATCTTTTTCTAACTCATTACCCCTTATTACCCTTGCCGATGGCTCTCAAATCAAAGTTTGTGGCATTGGCCAAACACACCCACTACCTACCCTTCCCTTAAATTTTGTCTTATTTGTTCCTGGTTGTCCTTTTAATCCCATTTCCATTAGCAAGCTCACCCGCACCCTTGACTACTCTATTCTTTTTACTAATAACTTTGTTCTTGTTCAGGATCGGCGTACTGAACGGACGATTAGAGCAGGACATGAGTCTCAAGGATTATATCACCTTTCTCTACCAGTTGCCTGTGTCTCCACTACCTCCCCAGCTCTTATCCATCAGTGCCTCGGTCATCCTAGTCTGGACAAACTACGTCTTCTGACCCCCAATCTCTCTACATTCAAGTCCTTCTAATGTGAGTCGTGTCATTTAGGCAAACATGTTCGTCATTCTTTTACTCCTCGTATCAATAAAAGTGTTGCATCACCTTTTGCTTTAGTTCACTCCGATATTTGGGGTCCTGGTCGAGTCTGTTCCACTCTAGGCTATTACTAATTTGTCATATTTATTGACAATTTTTCCCAGTGTACTTGGGTTTTCTTAATGAAAAGACGTTTTGATGTTTTCTCTGTTTTTCAAGGTTTTTCCCAAGAAATCCATAATCAGTTTGGAGTTTCAATTAAGGTTTTACACACTGACAATGCATACGAATACTTGTCTTCCCAATTTCAGTTGTTTCTAACCTTGCAGGGAATTCTCCATCAAGCGTCCTGTGCTCACACACCACAACAAAATGGTGTTGCCAAACGAAAAAACCGTCACCTAATTGAAATAGCTTATACTCTTCTCCTTCACTATCACGTTCTTCTTCATTTTTGGGGTGATGCGCTTCTTACAGCATCTTATCTCATCAACCGTATGCCTTCGTCTGTCCTCCACAATCAAGTTCTGTATTCCATTATGTACCCTACACAAGACCTTTATCCTGTTCCTCTTTGTGTCTTTGGCTGCACCTGTTTTGTCCATAATCTCACTCCAGGTAAAGATAAACTCTCTGCTCAATCTCTAAAGTATCTTTTTCTTGGTTACTCCCACCTTCAGAAGGGATATCGTTGCTTCTGTCCCCAACTCCAACGATATCTGGTATCTGCTGACGTGACTTTCTTCGAGTTGTCTCCCTTCTTTACCACTTCCACTGTTAATGATGCTCCTCCACCGTCGACGATGCTCCTCCACCTATCCTACCTGTTGTTCTAGCTCCTTTTGTCGACTATACTCCACCCCTATTACTTACCTATCAGTGGCGACAATGACTCCCTTCAGAAGATCCACCTACTGATCCTCTAGCATCATCTCCTGCTCCAAATGTCCCTTCGCCAACGTCACCTACCCCAGCACTTCCCATTGCCCTTCGCAAAGGTATTCGGTCCTCTCGCAACCCTATCCTTTTATATGCTTGTCATTTTCATTATGACCTTTTATCTCTTTCCTATTTCTCTTTTCTTTCTTCTTTCGATTTTGTGTCTATTCCTAAGTCTACAGGTGAAGCCATGGCTAATCCACGCTGGCAACAAGTGATGTTGGAAGAGATGGCTGCTTTACATGCTAGTGACACTTGGGAACTAGTTCCCTTGCCTCCCAATAAGACTACTATTGGCTGTCGTTGGGTTTATACGGTGAAGATTGGCCTGGATGGCATTGTTGATCGGTTCAAAGCTCACTTGGTGGCTAAAGGCTACACTCAGATTTTTTGTCTTGATTATGGGGACACCTTTTCCCTCATGGCCAAAATCATTTCTATTCGTCTGTTTCTTGCTATGGCTGCCATTTGCCAATGGGCTCTTCACCAATTGGACATTAAAAATGCCTTTTTGGATGGTAAGTTGCAAGAAGAGGTTTATATGGATCAGCCCCCGGGTTTTACTGTTTCAGGTGACTCTCGACTTGTCTGCCGTCTTCGTCACTCTCTGTATGGTTTGAAGCAGTCCCCCTGTGCTTGGTTTGGCTGTTTTAGTTTTGCCTTACTTTAGTTTGGTATGACTCGCTGTGAGGCTGATCATTCTGTGTTTTCCCTCCATTCTCCATCTGGCTTGTGCATTTATCTTGTTGTTTACGTTGATAACATTGTCATTACTGGCGATGACTCCGATGGTATCTGCCAGCTTAAATCCCACATGCACAGTCAGTTTCAAATCGGGAACTCAAATACTTCTTGGGCATTGAGGTTGCTTAATCCTCCTCTAGCATTGTCATCTCCTAACAAAAATATGCTCTAGATATTCTTACCGAGATTGGTATGCTTGATTGTCATCCCAGCGATACTCCACTGGAAGACCCAGGAAGATACTAACGACTTGTAGGTAGACTCAACTATTTCACTATCACCAGGCCAGACATCACGTTTCCAGTTAGCGTCGTCAGTCAATTCCTAAATGCCCCTTGTGATAGCCATTGGGATGCGGTCATCCGCATTTTGAGATACATAAAAAATGCACCAAGCCACGAATTATCGTATGATGACAAAGGCAATGTCGAAATTGTTTGGTATTCTGATGCTGATTGGGCAGGATCACCATTAGACAGAAGGTCCACATCTAGCTATTGTGTCCTAATTGGAGGGAATATGATCTCATGGAGAAGCAAGAAGTAGAACATAGTTGCTAGATCCAGTGCTGAAGCTGAATATCGTGCTATGGCCGTGACTGCATGCGAACTTACATGGCTTAGGCAACTTCTCCAACAATTACGATTTGGAGAAATTCAGGATACTAAGCTTATCTGTGACAATCAAGCCGCTATCCACATTGCATTTAATCCGATTTTTCATGAGCATACCAAACCCATAGAGATAGACTACCATTTTGTAAGAAAGAAGGTGCTTTCAAGGGAAATTATCACTGACTCTGTCAGCTCCAATGATCAACTAGCAGACATGTTCACAAAATCTCTCAAAGGCTCTCGGGTTGACCACATTTACAACAAGCTTGGCTCATATGACCTATATGCTCTAGCTTGAGGGGGAGTGTTAAAGATCTGATTTGATCTTTGTAAATATGGAAATATGTAAAGCTAGTAATTAGGATCTTTTTGATTTTCTTTCCATGTAACCTTATTTGTACTCTTCATTACTATTATAAATACAGACCTAAAGTGTGTGAAGAGACACACGTTTAGTAAATCCTACAGTTTTAGCTCAAAGTCTCACAAGGTATTGAGAATGAGAAAAAACACACAGCATAAGCAATCTTGTTACTATTAGTGTCAAGTGTTAACAGGCAATGCTTACAAGGTGCATAATAATCAAATTGTTAGTGGCAATATAGAAAAAATGACAACCAATTTTTCAGCACATTGTAAAAATTCACAGGCAACATCCAAGTATGAAATTCATGGGATATGATGAGCAAAGAAGGATATATCACATATTAGAAGATCAAATACATCAATATAAGCATACAAATAATGAGTAAGAGAAGTAAAAAAAAGTAAAGAGCATTTTTTTAGGTTAAGTAAGCATGGAGAATCTAAAAGGAAACCAAGAAAATTGTTATGTGAAGTATCACCATCCTCTTTAATCTCTCAATTACCAAGAAGAAAAGAAAGTCAATTTAAATATTAAATGACTAACATTAGAATGTAAGAAAGATAGGAGTGCTTGTGTTGCCTCCCATGTAGCGCTTGTTTAATGTCCCGAGCTTGGCGATCCAATACTGCTAAAGACTTCTTAAGAACGAGAGAAACATTCATCTTCCCTATTGCCCCTTCATGATAAGGTTTCAATTTGTCTCTATTGACTTTAAGACTCCTCATTAAGATCGAATCTTTTATCTCTACCATTCTTTTTGTTGTAACTCTTTTGATTATTCCTACTATTTAGACTTTCGTTTTCTTGCAAAAAAAAATGAAATTTAAATTTGAAACTATATACCTGTTGGCTACGGTAGAAGATTTTCTCTTGTAGAGCATTCTCATGCTCTTTATGTATCTCTATTGGCCTTTTCCCTTCTTTCTTCAACTTTTCTTTTTGACTTTTTTAACAAGCATAAGTCGTTGTGCATCCAAACTCCACAAGCACCATCCCATATTACCTTCAAGGTCATCATCAAATTACTCAATAAAATTCACATTCAAACTGTCAAAAGGTGCATGAGGTGTGCCTTGTCTGAAGGAATTACGAGTTATCTTGTCCACTACCTTTATCATAAAACATCCCTATAGGTCATTAAGGTGCTTCATATCCTTAATGACATTAAAAGTGATGCTTTCATCATTGACTCAAATTAATAACTCCCTTTTTGTAGATCATTGAGGGCTTTCCTAATAGCTAGGAATGGACTTCCAAGGATCAAAGGTACCTCAATATCTTGCTGCATTTGAAATACAACAAAGTCAGTTGAAAATATAAATTTACCCACCTTATCGAGCACATCCTTTATAATGCCATAAGGTGTTTAATGGATCTATCATCTAGTTGTAGTGCTATATTTGCTTCTTATTTTCTTCTCTTATAAGTACTAACGAAGAAGCTTATTTAAACAAGACCTTAAAAACTTATCGAGTTAATGAGAACAGAAGACAATGTAGAAAGGGATAAAGAAGAAGCCATGAATCTTCAAGAACCATCCTTGATTTCTTTAAGCTTTAATGACTGGTGATAAATCTTCACTTTCTCTTTCACTTATTGCCACAATAAAAGTAAAAAAAAAATAGCTCAGTAATTTATTCTTTCGATTAAAAACCAAGGTTTTTGGACCATATAAAGACACTTGGCCTTTTTTTCATGCTGAATTCAAAAAATTAAGGATGTATTGGTGCCAAGCGCCAACTTTTCAAAAAAGTCACTTTGCTATAGTGTAGGGCACCACACCTGTCACCACTAAGCGTTTGTTGTTCACTGTTAAACACCAATCTAAGTGCCAATCTTCAAATTTATAGCTCTGTCCTGGTGCACTTTTAGTGTTTTGTAAATCGTCTTAGCATTGGGTGTCCTCCTATTGATGCTGGGCATTGTTCTATGGCTTTCATGGTTTCAATTTTGGTCCCCTTATAGCTAAAAGTCCCTTCTCTTGCACTCATATGCCATACCATGCTATTGCTCATCTTTTCTACATTGAAAAACCTAAATAATTAAGTGAATTTATGCAAAATTTTAACTAAATCTTAAAAACATGAATCATTTGAAAAAGTCATTTCATGCAAGTTTTTCTTACATATGTTGTAGATTTATCGAAAAACTTAAAGGAAAACATTTATTGCTATAGTAATCTTGATAAATTTTGCAAAACATAATGATGCATAATTGTAGCATGTTTATATCACACAAATTGATAAAATGAAGATTCAGAATGTATGTATCTTGAAAAAACCCGTTAGATAAATGGCAAAACAATATGAGAGGGGGTGAATTGGATTGTTAAAAACCTTTTCCAAAATTTTGATCCAATGTACTCAAATTGTTGTTAAATTGAAAAGTTTATTGATTTTGATGTTAGTGATATAGAGAGAACAAAATTTAATGCATGATTTATAAATATGACCCTATATGATTGAATACAACATGAAAGTTAACAAGAAAATAAAGCAATAAAGAGATAGGGTTAAGAAGAAGTGCACTGTAACACTGTGATTTTCTTAATGCATGATTAAGTGGTTTAATAACTAAAAAGTAGAAATTTGATATGTAATTTAGGTGATTAAAAGAAATAAATGAATTGTTGTTGTATATGGTATGTTGTATGTGATGATGGTTGTGAGTTGTTGGTTTGAAATTCTAATTTCAATTTAGGAAATTTGAGATGTGCTTGAGCCAATTTGGATATGTTGTGAGAATGATTTCGGGGTTTTGAGAGACAACTATTAAGTTAGACCAGTTTTGAGATAAGAAAAGTGGCTTGGTGAGGTTTGGGCCTCAGTTGGCCAAAAGTCTGTGTGAGAGCTCCATGGAGATTGTAACACTGTGTTTTTCTTAATGTATGATTAAGTGTTTTAATAACTAAGAAGTGGAAATTTGATATATGATCTAGCTGATTAAAAGAAATAAATGAATTGTTGCTATGTACGGTATGTTGTATGTGATGATGGTTGTGAGTTGTTGGTTTGAAATTCTAATTTAAATTTAGAAAACTTGAGATATGTGCTTGAGCCAATTTGGATATATTGTAAGAATATTTTGAGTTTTTGAGAGAAAACAGTTAAATTAGACCAAGTTTGAGATAAAGGAAGTAGCTTGGTGAGGTTTGGGCCTCAGTTGGCAAAAAGTTCGTATGAGAGCTTCGAGGAGTTCGGGTATATAAAGGAAGAGAGGGAGGAATCCCTTTCATTCTCTCATTTCTTTCTCTGTCTACGCTTTCTCTTTCTTCAATTCTCTCTCATTCTCTCTCTAGAAATTATTGAGTTTGTGGGAGTATAAATGAGGTTTGTGCTTGATTTAGCAGTTGTGGTAAGGAAAAGAACGATCCTAGCTAGATTTTGGCTTAAGAACACCGGATTCTCAAGGAACCTAAATTTAGATTTAGGAACTTTTAGAGGTAAAGGAAGCTTACAAATCGGTTGTTTTGTGTTAATAACTGTTGGTATGTTGATTTCTTGCCTTATAATCGATTGAATCTCTGTGGATGTTGCCATTTTGTTGGCTTTGGGTGAAGATGGGTTTTGGGTGAGAAATTTTGAGATTTGGATGAGAAATTGATGATTTTGTGATGAAATGTTGAATTGATTGTATGATTTGATTTGTATTAACTTGGTTGAGGTGGATTGAGGTTGTTGGAACACCATTGATTTGAAAATCTACGTTATTTGGTTGAAAAGTTTGAGTTTTCTTCGTAGAGAATCATGTTTTTTCAAAAATTCTCGCAAATAATCAATTACGGGGATCAGATAATCGATTATCTGGAGTTTCAGAAATTGTTTTTGTGATTTGGTTTCAGAAATAATCGATTATGTAGTTGGATCGATTATCTACTATTCAATTTTTTTTTCTGGATTTGGTTTTGGAAATAATCGATTATGGGCATCTGATAATCAATTATCTACTGTTCAAAAAAAATTCTAGTTTTTATTTGAAAATAATCGATTATGGCAACCCATAATTGATTATTTCTGCTAAAAAATGAAATCTGATGCATTTTTGCTACAGTACATAATCTGTTACTATAGTACATAATCTGTTATTCCATATCTGAATGTACTATTTCAAATTTTAAAGTTGTCATCTCAAAAGGTGAAATTTTATGAATTTCAAGATTTGTTAATCTTCCAAATGGTTTTCAAAGAAGGTTTTGGTTTTCAAACCGTAGTTGATTGTTGGATTGGTTGTGAAGTGGAAGGTTGCTTAGATAGGACCTCCACTTGATGTGTATGATATTATTATATGAGGTTTCTCATGAGGTGGGCTGCTTGGATAGGGCCTTATCTATTGGCCATGCAAGAGGCCGAATTAGGCGTGCATGGGGTTGATGGTGACTGTTGGACCACAGGTGGTGCTGAGTAGGCCACGTGGTGTTATGTTGATACATGTTTATGATATGATGACTGTTGTGTTGAGTTGATGGTTGTGTTGATTTGTTGATACATATTTATATAATATAATGATTGTTTGGTAGAGTTGGTTTTTATGGTGATACATGCATTGGCATGCATATGTTGTTGGTTGAGAATGTGTGGGCCTCAAGCTGTGTGCAGGCAGGCATGTAAGGTGAATGGTGACTAGAGTTGGTACTCAAATAGGCCTCCAACCTAGTGCCTAGATAAGAAGTAGGGTTTTAAAGCTGGACCTAGGGGATAAGTGGATGGGTAGATCCCGCAGGGGGCCAAGGCAATGCAGGCCTTGTGTCGCGGTATACCACCACTCACATACACTTATCCTGACAACCATAAGCTTATCCAACTGATCAGAGTTTTGGCAATCCTTGAATGGTGCTAGATGGCCATGTTAGGGGATAAGACCTGGCTGATCGCCCGAAATGTAGAAGTCTCTCGAGAGTTGTGTCATTCATGCATTGACATGTGGTAGTGAAAGCATGGGTGTTGGATTGAGGTGTATTTAAACCATTCTTGATGAATTTGATTTCAATTCGGCAAATGTTGGTTTGATGATATAAATTATATATATGCCATGGTTGTTGTTATTTCGTAAGCTTGCCCTTGCCTTGCTGTTTTGTTTTGGTATGGTTATTGTGGTTGTTGTTGTTGTTGTATGTTGTTGTGCCTGTGATGATCACATCTTATGACATGGGAGCAGATGGTGATGCTTCAGTGGACCTGGCTACTCATAGATGATGGTGGAGCTGCTTGCGAGTTAGCTCTTTTTGGATGTGTTGTTTTGTATTATATTCTTTTGATGGGATTGTATAGAGTGATTAGCTATAGGGAGTGAGTTTTTGTATCCCTCTTCCCCAGTGATATATATTTTTGATATTGTTAATATGGGATGGTGTTATCCTATTTGTTGTGTATGTATGATGATTTGAGTTGAACAGATACGCATGTATGGCACTAGGAGAGATAGGTGGATCTCTTAGTTGATATGCATGACTTATATACAAATATGTTATGATTTGATTTTTTTTATTCACCTGATATGTGTGGATATGGTGTATATTTAACAAGGTTGTTAGTAGTGACAATTGGGTCATTACATGCACCATAAGATTTTATTTTTGTTCACTCTCAACCACTAAAAGTTACTTCCAGTCTTTAAGCAAAATTTGAGATTTCCCCCCTAACATGTTAGTCTGTTACATCATGGATTATTTTGTTTATCAAATAGTTTGCTCTTGAATTAAGAACATTGTAATTGATTAAAATTAAAATCGCGATTTCTTAGGACTTCCCTTATTTTTATAATATATTATGAGATTCTTGTAATTCATTACATTGTTCCTAAGTTTTGAAGACTTGTGATGAACAATTTAATCTATTATAAGATTTAGGCAATCCATTACAACATTACTAACATGCAAAATTTCATTAAATCAAGTTCGAAACTTAATTTTTTCAAATCAAAACTATTTCTTAATATTGATTTTGATTGTTTTATATCAAATCAACATACATTAACATGAAATCAACCAGATTGATGAACCAATTGCGTGTTTGGTTGATTTTAATTTCTAAAATCAATCTTTATGATTCTTTTGTGATTTTTAAAGGGTTAGGACTAATTAACTCATCATAACAAGACAAGCACTTAAAGATCTAACTAAGAGACAATAAAAAACACAAAATTAAACAAACAATACAACTCTTAGGGTCTTCTTAAAGCCTTTAAAGCCTTCAACCCAAGTGTGATGTCTTTATCAAAACCTCGTGAACATTATGTCATATTCTCCTCCTTTTTGATGATGAAAAATACTTGTTGCTTTCAAATAAAATGTGTATTTGTATCTTTTTTAGAATGATATCAAAGTGCAACACACAAAAGCGAAAGTAATGAGTAATGAGTAATAACTTGAAATAAAAAACATGTACTCTTCTCCCCATTTTGGCATGATAAAAAAAGATTAAACCATTTAAAGTAAATGTTAAAGATAACGAGTTTTGAAAGTTCCAATTCAAACAAACTCAGTATCCATTAAAATATCCAAGGATTAAACAACTTTTCATCCAAACTTCAAGACAATAGGATATCCAAACACCAAGTGTAAAAATAAAGTACTAGAGACATAATATGGTCCCAAAAGTCATACAAAGTCTTTAATCCAAGTATGACGTTTTCATCAAAACTTCATGAACATTATCTTTCACAAAAACCTTTATTCATGTTGACAAATCTTGATTTAGCATTAGTGAGAACTGCTGCCTCGACCTAAAATCGTGAGCAAAGAAATAAGGGAGGGTTCCTATCTATCTAGCGACTAGGGTTTCTCACAAATTGTGCCTCACAAAACTATCTAATGGGGCAATAGTTTTTTAGCCACCATATTAGAGCAAGGACCCCTCATTTTGTCCCCAAGTGATGACTTAACCTATCATAGGCTAATTCATATCACAAGCCCAAATAACTATTATCTATCAATTAAAATACCATAAATTTTATTTTTATAATTGATATTAATGATCTAAAATTTAATCTAATAATTAGATAATTTTAATCCACAAAATTTCAACAAATTTGACTTAAATTCAATAAAGATTAGTCACTTTCCAATGTAGTGTTTGTATACCAGTAATTGTAAAACTCATACATAGAATATTCTTTTAAGGTTACGTAATTTTCAAATTTAAATTCAAAAATTGATCCAATACAATAATTTTTGAATAAATTACATTGACATTCTCCTAAGGTTTTGTCAAATTTTGCTCGATACTCCTCCTTTTTTCCTCCTACAATAACCCCTCCTTAATTATTTGATAAACATTATACTATACCCCTAATACATTATATAAATCCCCTTGATTGTTTGAAAAATTACACCATATACCCCATAAAGGAAGTTATTGTAAACGTTAAAAAAACAGAAGGGGCTATATACAGTCTCAAAAATTTTTAGAAGGTGTCAATGTAATTTACTCTTTATATTTTGTTTTAAAACATTTTAGTTTTTGATTTTTAGTTTTGATTAGATTGGTTGCTTTTTGAACTCAAGATTGAGAGTTAAATATTTCAACACTTAAGTTAATTTTGGAATAAGTGAATACTTGAGAAACCACCATAATATGTATGGTTTCATACATATGAGACTCCGAAATTTAGAAATCACATGAGTTATGTCCATGTCACATTAGGCTTAGACCTAGTAGGAACCAATAAGACCTAGTTTGGTATAAGCTAGATTATTGTTTAAGTGAAATTTTTGTGTGGTTAAACGAGTTTGATAAATTTTATATTGGTGATGTTTTATTTTGTGTGGATTGAAAATAGCCTTTGGCTTCTTTAATGCTTAGCTCAAAAGTTGGATATGCATGTGGATTGTAGCTCATGAGTTGATCTGTTTACCTCAAAGTTTATGCAAATCTAAACTTGGTGAAGCCTAACCCATGGCTTTGGTTCGCGGATTTCTAAACCAACCTGTTTAACATGCATATATAATTTGCAGGTTTGCAGATCAACTCGTTGAACTCGTTTTTATTTTTTTACATATAAATTTTCAATTTTTTTAGAATTTTTTAGCTTTTTCAAACTTTTTAAATATTTTTGTTTAGGTCTGCCGGCTAGCTCGCAGGCTAATACAGGGTGGACGCAGACCAACCGTTATAGAAGTTCGTTTATTTTGTAAGCCAACTTGACTTAACCTGTTTACTTGTGGACCTATGCAAAGTAAATTGTCATGTATACCCAACTTTAATTTAATACAGTGCAAACTCATATACAACCCTTTTTGCTAAAAGGCGTACAAAATTTTTCTTATTTTCCAAGCTGGTGTGTGTATTTTTATTTTTATTTTAATCTTTCCTAAGGCTTAGCTAGATATAAAGTCGTCAAAATGAGCCATAAATATAATTTAATTCAATCCAACTCCCTGGTAGATTGGGTTGTAAAATAGTTAATTGGCTTATTACTCTAAATTATAGTTTTCAGCTCACTTAACTCATTAATGAACGTGGACTTATTTTTTTAATGTAATTATTAAATTAAATATGAAAATAAATCTTAACCAAGCAATACTAACGTGCTGATTAGTACTGACTACTCGATGAATTGTTATTATTCTACAGTTTTAAGAAAGCTAGCAGGTTTTAGGCAAGTATAACTTTTGTTGTCCCATCACTAACGTAACCTCTTTACGTCAAAAAAACACTACATAACCTCTTATTAAGAATTGGAAATTATAATAATGTTAGCTACGAATTAATTATGAATTAATTACATATTGCTAGCACGTCAAAAAAAAAAAAAAAGCTATAAAGGGATTGGACGGTAAATACCTCTTTAAGAATTGCATAAGCTTTGGATCAGCTATGAATCGGTTATGATATAGCCAATAAATAGGACCGCATAGTTATATAATAGTTGGGGCCGGATACGATAAAAGACTACAAATTACTCGTGGAATAGTTACCGAATGCATTATTCTAGTAATGCACAATTGCAACCTAATAGCTACAGATTTTTTAAATGTAACTAAGAATTGGCTACAGAAATAGTTACAGCCAAGTCCTAGTTGCATATTGAAGGAACAAGAGAAATTAAACAATTAGCTACAAAATAATTACTTTATCATGTATTTAGTTATGAAAAATTATGTAACTTATGCGTAACAAATTTGTAGCTGACATATCTATTCGTATTTTATAAATTATAATACATAATTTGGAGAGCAAAACTCTTTCCTCATTTTCTTAATTAGAAATTTTTAATATTTCTTTCTTTCTTTCATTTAAATGTACATTTTATACATTATCTTTCTATGTGGGTAAAAGATTTCTCTCTCAATCATCTCAAACTACCATAATTTATCTTACCTTTATATTTGATTTTCTTACTTGTCTATCTTTTCCAGTCTACTTTTTTTTTTTTTAAATCCCCATCTCTAGATTGAAGTTCAATAGCTTTTTTAGAATAAATTGTCAATAATTAAAAATAACATGATATCACAATTTAAATTGTTGGCTTAAATTTATTTTTAGTTTTTTAAATTTGGGGTAAGTTTGCTTTTTGTCCTCCAAGTTTAAAATTAATCTTTAGTCCTTGTAATATGAAAAAAAAAAAAAAGCTTGTTTTAGTCTTTCTACCCAAACATTGTCATAGTGAATATTTTGAAGGAAAAAAAAACACATATGGTAGGGTGTTTGATAATAAAAATGCAAAATCAAAGTAAGTTGTCACAAAAATGATTAGTAATTTGTTAGTCACATTAGTGAAGTCTTTAACAGTGTTTGAGTAGAGGGACTAAAACATGTTTTTATCAAATTATAGGACTAAAAAGTTCAATTTTAAATTTGGAAAACCAAAACAAATTTGCTCCAAATTTAAGGGTGTGTTTGGTAGAGAGGAAACAAATAGAGGGAAAGGAAGGGAAGGGAAGAGAAGATAAGAGAAATAGGTGAGAAATAGAGTAGAATTAAGATTGTTTGATTGAAGATAAATAGGTAAGAACTAGAATAAAAGTTAAGATTATTTTTATCATTAATATTATTTTTATTGTTATTAATAATATTTTTTTATTATTAATATTTATTTTTATTATTAATATTATTTTTATTTATAATAATAATAATAATAATAATAATAATAATAATATAGAGTGGAAATAAAGTTGTTTGGTTGAAGAAAAATAAAAAAGAAATAGAAAAAAATTAATTTTTTAAAATTAATATTATTTTAACTATTATTATTATTAATATTATTTTATTATTATTGATAATATTTATTTTTATTATTAATATTATTTTATTTATTTATTTATTATTATTATTATACAAAAGAGGTTGGGGCTAGGGGCACAGTAAAAAATCGATGAGGGGGAGCAGGGGCAGAGTAGTTCATTTCTCCCCTTTTCTTCTCATATTAGGGTAGAGATTATTGTGCATGGGACCCATCTAATTTTTTTAAAATTTCTTCCCACTTCTTTTCCTCCAAACAATAATCCACTCACTTCTATTTTCTTCCATCTTATTTCCCACTTACCAAACACACCTTAAAGGACTAAAAACATATTTAAACATAAATTGTTTTTTTGTAAATTCAAAATGTAATTTATATATTTAAATATATTTATTTATTATAAGTTTAATTATAATATAATTTATATTTTAAAAAATATTTATTTATTATGAATTTTAATTATATAAAAATAACATTTATTTATGTAACTTACGGATCAAAATATGCCATTAATAATATTGTCTTTGCCTTTCAAAAAAAACTTACAGACACAAAATACTAGTTTAACAAATAATGAATTATATAGCTAATCCTTCTTGTAATGAATTTATGCTGAACTATTTATACTGGTGTGCACTAAAAATTATTTATCCTTTTTTAATATCTTGTCCTATATAACATCTTATTTTTAATATACAAAAAAAAATGAAAGTTATTTTTTTTAATATCTTATCCTTTATCACATCTTATTTTTAATATACAAATGAAAATAAATTTCACACATAAAGGCTGAGACATAGTTGAAATTGCCCAATGGCTGGAATATAATCTGCCATTTGTGTGTGCAATCTGTGAAGAAAAAATTGCATCATTCTGCCCTGAAGAGTAAAAAGGAAATATTTAGATACTATGTTCCTGCACTGTATCCGCATAATATATTTAGTATGAGTAGTGTTAATAAGATACTCTTGTAACACATTTTTTTAATATACTCAATTAGTCAAAATCTATAAAAAAAAAATACGAAATCATAAGTAAGATTTATTAAATAAGAAATGAGACTTATAAAATTTTGTAATCTTTAATAAATTTAATGAAGAGTGTGTTAAAAAAATGTATTAGAGAATATATAAATGAGACCAACTCTATAAATTGCTCTTCCGGTTAGATCGACATAACAGATAAAAAAAAAGTAACATAACAGATTCTGTATTTCATAGTTTCCTTTCCCCCATTCTAAGTGCTACGTTTTTTCACTTTTTACCATCATGGGTTGCATGATACATGAGAAATGATCATTTCCATGTAGCACAAACGCCTTGACACTTTTTGTTGCCTGTTGCCTATTAGGCATCGAGAGTTCAGTTTCAGTCCCAAGTTGGAGAAGAAAATTGTATTGACAAAAATAAAATCAGTACATTGCAAGCTGCTCAATTCTACCTTTGCATGAGTGCTTCTCGAACAAGTTGCTTTGCAATGATGCTACAAGATATTGAACATGCTACTACTCCCTTATCCTTCCATTCCATGCATGTTAAATCAACCCCCCTAGTGGCCAGGTCCCGGTTTTCTTCTTCTTCATAATTAATATTAATGCTATCATAAAAATAATAATACTAGTAGTAATTTCTTTTTGTTTCAGACTATACTTGAGATTTAATTTGAAATATTGAATCAATTGAAATTGTAAGTGTTGACCTAAGTCAACACCTAAACACATGAATCATAACAATATATGGCATATTGGTCTGAAACTAAGTTACCCTATTATTATATTAAGATATAATATTATATTATTATCTTTAAAAAGCTGTAGGCATTGTGCTAGATAAGAGAATTAAACTTGTGTCAAACTCCTATAAATATAATTAATTATAACTAGTAAGTATTTATTACATATTATTATTATGGCAAAATCTCTATTTACTTGAATGTTGTAGTGTCTTTTGTAGGTATTTATTTGCTTTTCACAGCACACTCGGGTTACCAAAAAAAGTAAACGCAGTCATAATCTAAGAAATTCAAGTGAAAATTTACTCTTGCAGCGATAATAATTGTTTGTTACATTAAAATTTATTAATTCTACAAATCAGTAACCGTCATTTTCACATTAAAAATGGAAAAATAATTGCACCACGAGGGCAGCTCCGGTAAAAAACAGTGATGTATTTTCACATTAATTTCTTTTCCCTTCCTTCAGTGTCTGAAACCGTGGACACGAAAAAGGTCATATCATATTCACCTGTATAAATATAAATAAATAAATATATATATATGAAGCAAAATGCGAAAAATTGTGAAACCTTCTCTTTCTCTCCCTTGAAAAGATAAATCATCTGACACAGGGACACACTCTCTTTCTTCTCCTTAAAAAACACCCAAAAACAATGGCGGTTCTGTCTTCATTCGCTCAAGCATAGAAAGAGAAAAGCAACAGTAGTAGCACGACCATAGTCGCTGCCGAAACTGCTACCCATTTTCCGTTCCTTAGAAAAAGTGAATCCGACTCGTTTTTCCTTTTTTTTTTCTTTTAAAATCTCTAAAGGAGGTGCGTAACACACTGTTTTCTTGTCCCCTCCGTGAAAAAGGAACAAGTCGTTTTCCGTTGCGACGTTTGCTGCTTCAGTTTTACCTGGCTGTGGAGTGAGTGCTTGTGCTGATTCCCAAATCCATTTTGCTCCTTTTTTTTGTTCTGGCTTTGGTTGAGATCCGTTACCCTTTGGGATTTGTAGCTCCTTTCGCTGAGATCTGTTTGGTTTTGAAGCGTGTTTGGTTTCTGGGTCGTGCTTGGTTTTTCACGTTGTTGCCAATTTTATTGGTGAAAACAAGAAAAGGAGAAAGATACTGGAGTGGGTTACTTGCTCTTGGTGTTTGAAACGTTGTATGATGAAGTGTTTGGTTGAAGATTGGAACCTGGGGTGGTGGGGGTTGAGGAGGGTTGGAAGCGAATGAAGGGTAGGAGTAAAACAATTGTCTTTTGTAGTGAAACTGGTATCGGTTGAGGATTGGAAGGGTGGGAATTTTTTGAGGATTTTGGCGTTTCTCGTTGATGGTTGAGGGAATTCGGTATCTGGGGTGTTTGAGTTTTGTTTAGATTCAAATGGGTTTTGGTTGGTGAAGTGGGGTTAAGGTAAGAAGAATGGTATTGTGGAGTAGGAAGGAAGAGAAGAAAGGGATTGTTGTTTGGTTTGGGGTGAAGGTTGTGGGAATTTTGTTGCTGCTAAATTGGTCTACTTAAGAGTGTGCTTGAATCATTGATTTTGGGGCTGGGTTTGAGGTTTGAAATTGTTGAAACTTTACTGAAATGAAACTTTCGTCAGCTGGTTTTAGTCCTCCACCCCCGGAAGGTATGTGTGTTTGTATATTCTTCTTCCTTTTCCTCTCCCTTTTCTATTTTCCATTTCTATTTTGGAACTAGTTATTTCATCCTCAGTTCTAAGGGGTTATAATGCTCCTGATTGCTAAGGATATGAATTTTTATGTCTAACATGGTGGTGGTACTCCCATGTTTTTGAGGTGGGGATGTGGAAGTTTTACCTCTTGTGGCTACAGTTTCTCTTCTTTCTGCTGTAGCTCAGAGATCAGAAAAGGAATTTGGTTTAATTTGCTGAGCACCCTCCTCTTGGAGTTTTCCTTTACTGTTTTGAGATCTTGGCTTTGTCAACAACATGCCAAAATCATTTTGTCCTTTGAGGCATTTAGGGGGCAGTTATGGACTTTCTGTTCCATATTCATGACATTGGGATGGGGTTTTGCAGGAGAAAAGCGAGTTCTAGATTCAGAACTTTGGCATGCTTGTGCTGGTCCTCTTGTTTCTTTACCAGCTGTTGGAAGCCGCGTGGTTTACTTTCCACAGGGTCACAGTGAACAGGTGCGTTAGATTATTGTTCCCAGAGAGAAATCCTTGTGGGAGCTATCTGTGGATTTTATTTTACTATGGTATGTGTAAAGTAATAAAACGAATCTTAAGCTCCTGGACATGAAGATACTGTTTTGGTTACTTGCCTACTACTATATTGAGACATGAATTGGTTCTTTTGTCTTGTCTCTTTGATCTCTGATGCTGTGGGCTGATAATCTAAGGGTGGGGGTTACTTCTACGCTTTTATAACAAAACTGGCTTTATTCTTTCACTATGATGACCCTTGTGTATACAGATGCTTAACTCACTCTTGAAGCACAATTCTTTAGTATTAAACTGTTGCAGTTTAATAAATTAGCTCTTAGAAATGTAATATCTTCACCTACCACCCTTAAACCAGCACATGAACTTTTTTACATTTTATAACATCTATGCTCTTTTTCTTCATAAGCTACATCCATGTATGACCTGTATCAGCATTTTTCTGCTTAGGTTGCTGTGTCTACCAACAGGGAAGTGGATGGCCACATACCCAGCTATCCAAGCTTACCACCGCAGCTTATTTGTCAACTTCATAATGTGACTATGCATGTAAGGCTTGTTTAATAAGCTTGTTTATTTTGATTTCCATGTTTCAAATTCCCCCATATGCTGATTTCTGAGCTCTCTTTTCCTTTAACTATTTGTTCATTTCTTTTGGATTCAGGCAGATACTGAGACAGATGAAGTATATGCTCAGATGACCTTGCAACCTCTGAGTCCTGTATGATTCTCTTTCTTAACTGATTACTAGTCATGTGGGTTTTATGTTTATATTCTAATTTCAACTTTTGACTATGACTGTGTTTTCAGCAAGAACAGAAGGAGGCATACCTTCCAGCAGAGTTGGGCACTCCGAGTAAACAGCCAACAAACTACTTTTGCAAAATTTTAACAGCCAGTGACACTAGCACTCATGGGGGGTTTTCTGTTCCTCGCAGGGCTGCCGAAAAAGTTTTTCCTCCATTGGTATAATATTGTTATAGAGTCATGCTCTAAATCTTTTAACTTGTTCATAAATTTCTTAGTTTCTTAACTTCATAATTGTGACCTACAGGACTTTTCACAACAGCCTCCAGCTCAAGAGTTAATTGCAAGGGATTTGCATGGTAATGAGTGGAAATTCAGACATATCTTCCGTGGTGAGTATTAAATCTGTGATCTTTTACCTCTTTTTAATTGTAAATACAGGATTTGATTTTTTAATTAATTAATTAATTTTTACTTCAGTGTGTTTCTTGCTAGGTGCTGAAAATAAGTTCTCTTTCCTTTTGCAATGTTTGAATTTTTATTTTTTTTTCCCTGCAGGCCAGCCCAAAAGGCATCTTCTTACAACAGGATGGAGTGTCTTTGTGAGTGCTAAAAGACTTGTTGCTGGTGATTCAGTACTGTTTATCTGGTAAGTAATATTTGCTCCTCTCATACCAATTTTTCATCTTGTATATTGAAACTTGCCTTTGGCAGTTATGTGGTTGACTGACTTGTTTCTGAACCAGGCCATGTGATTTGTATGTCATTTGGCCATTCAGAAGAATATAGGGAAATATTTTTATTGACATGTTTCATGTATTGTAATATTTTTATCAGTTCATGTTTTGAGCCAGGGATCCTTAATTGGGTTGTTATTGAAGTATGGTCCTCCTGTTTATTGTGCTGTCCATATGGTTCAGGCTTTATAAGAGTTCTTGCTTCTTATTTCTCCTAGCTGCTTGCTTTTTCATCTAGACTTATGTTGAGCATAGTTAGATTCATTATTAATTATCTAATAATTGGTCTAATTAAAGAGTATTTTCTTCAACAGGAATGAAAAGAATCAATTGCTTCTTGGCATTCGGCATGCTAATCGACCTCAACCTGTAATGCCTTCATCAGTGTTGTCAAGTGATAGCATGCACTTGGGGCTTCTTGCTGCTGCTGCTCACGCAGCTGCAACTAATAGTCGTTTCACCATCTTTTATAACCCACGGTAAAACTGTCATACATTCGTAAATTTTCAAGTTATGATATATTTCTGAAATTGACAATTTTTTTTTTCCCCAATTCAGTGCTAGCCCATCCGAATTTATCATACCTTTAGCGAAGTATGTTAAAGCTGTGTATCACACTCGAGTTTCAGTTGGTATGCGCTTCAGGATGCTGTTTGAAACGGAGGAATCTAGTGTGCGTCGGTAGGTTTTTGAAAATTGTTGAAAATGATGGTGGAAATGTTTTCCTTTTTTATGTTTGACATTTTGGTAAATGAAGGTCAATATGCAATATGATTTTAGAGATCAAACATGGTTTAAATTTCAAAATTGCTCTACGCCACAGCCTATATTTATAAAAAAATAAAAATAAAAATTCTTGGCTTGTGTTAAATGGTGGCTGTGATTTTCTCGTGAGGTACTTTTAATCTCTCATGCTGTTGTGCGTGATATAATTGGGGACCCATGTATATTCTAGTAGGCTAGGAGCTATGGAAAACATTAATCTGATCATTATGCACTTTTGTCATAAATATTAGATTAATAATTTTCTTTTGGTGCTTGGTTTGTGCTTTTTTTTTTTACAAATAGGCAACTTTAATCTAAATGTTGCAATACGTATAGGATTTGACTCTAAAATTAGTTGATATTCATATCTTGTTTCCCATGGCATATCAGATATAGGTGCATGACATCATAAAGTATGATTATTTATCAGTACTTAAATTCAATACAACATATGTATGCATTTTTAATTCATTTATCTAGACATGTCATAAATTAATTGCCTTAGTATAACTTTACCTTTTTTATTTTATTTTTATTAATGATGGTCTATAATATGTTGCAATGAGATGAAGTAGAGGTATGGATTTGAATATATGATTATTCTGATCCTCAATAATGCTGTAGCATATCATCTATAAAGTTGATATGATAAAGTTTCTCATTGACAGGACAAATATGGTCAGTCAGTTTGTAGAGTTGGTGATACATGTTTGTACTAATAATTTTTATATACTCATGCAGATACATGGGCACAATAACTGGCATTAGTGACTTGGATTCTGTCCGGTGGCCAAATTCACACTGGCGCTCAGTCAAGGTCTGTTTGGAAACATTTATGATATCTCATTGATGTTATATAATTATATTGAATGTTACTTGTATCTTCTGAAGTAAGATTAATAATATCTTGCTTGAGAAACAATTTCTGTTTCATTAAGGATCGATGAAGGATTTTAAAAATGGCTTTGATTTGAGTTGCAGGTTGGCTGGGATGAATCCACAGCAGGAGAGAGGCAACCTCGAGTGTCTTTGTGGGAAATTGAGCCATTAACAACATTTCCAATGTATCCATCTCCATTCCCCCTTAGGCTTAAGAGACCATGGCCTCCTGGAATACCTTCATTCCATGGTATGCTTCTTACAATGTTTGAGCTGAAAATATTCATGAACTTTCTCATGACCTGATCTATTTTCAACTTAGAAAGTGCTTACATTTCTAAGTCAATTTCATTTATACATCAATTGAAACTCATTCTCAATCCCTATGAATGGTAGCAGGCTTGAAGGATGATGATTTTGGTATGAATTCTTCACTATTGTGGCTTCGAGACTCAGATAGAGGGCTTCAGTCTCTTAATTTTCAGGGAATTGGTGTTAGTCCTTGGATGCAGCCAAGGCTTGATCCCTCCATGGTGAATTATCAAACAGATATGTACCAAGCTATGGCTGCTGCTGCACTTCGGGATATGTGGACTTCAGATCCTTCCAAACAGCATACTACTTCCTTAATTCAATTTCAGCAACCGCAGAACTTCCCCAACAGGACTTCTCCCTTAATGCAAACCCAAATGTTGCAGCAGCCTCAACCTCAGCAGACTTTTCCCAATAGTCAAGAAAATCCACATCCATCTCAATCTCAGGCTCAAACACAAACACATTTTCAGCAGCATCTACAGCATCAGCACTCATTCAATAATCAGAGTCAGCATCATCTTCTGCAGCAACAGCAACAACCGCAACAACAACCACAACTGCAACAGCAACAAGTGGTAGATCATCAGCAGATTTCGAGTGCTGTCTCTACAATGCCTCAGTTTGTTTCAGCACCTCAATCTCAATCACCACCCATGCAAGCTATCGCTTCACTGGGCCATCAGCAAAGTTTTTTGGATTCAAATGGGAACCCTGCTACTACTGCTATTGTTTCTCCCCTGCATAGTATACTGGGTTCATTTCCTCAGGATGAAACATCCCACCTTCTCAACCTTCCTAGAACTACCTCTTGGGTTCCTGTTCAACCTTCAACCGCCTGGCCACCCTCCAAGCGTGTTGCAGTGGATCCTCTCCTTTCTTCTGGAGCATCTCAATGTGTTCTGCCTCAAGCAGAGCAGTTAGGGCAGCCACAGAGTACAATTGCTCAAAATGCTATAACATTGCCACCCTTTCCTGGTAGGGAGTGTGCAATAGAAGGAAGCACTGATCCACAAAATCATCTCCTGTTTGGTGTCAATATAGAACCCTCATCACTTCTAATGCATAATGGGATGTCAAGCCTTAAGGGAGTCAGCAGCAACTGTGACTCACCAACCATACCTTTTCAATCATCTAATTACCTGAACACCACAGGCACTGATTCTTTGTTGATTCCCGGAATGACACACAATATTGGTGAATCGGGCTTCCTGCAAACTCCAGAAAATGGGGGGCAAGGAAACCCACCGAACAAAACCTTTGTGAAGGTGAGCTTATACAGTGGGAGTATTCTCTTTCAAATTAAACATTTTAATTTTTTTCTCATTACAACTTTGTTGTGATTGATTCCCAATAAAATTTGGCTTATTCAAGTCTTGCATTTTTATGTGATATATATTTTTTTTTTTCAACAGGTTTACAAATCAGGGTCCTTTGGAAGATCATTGGATATCACTAAATTCACCAGCTACCATGAGCTACGCAGCGAGCTTGCTCGCATGTTTGGCCTTGAAGGGGAGTTGGAGGACCCTGTGAGATCAGGCTGGCAGCTTGTATTCGTTGACCAAGAGAATGACGTTCTTCTCCTCGGCGATGGCCCCTGGCCGTAAGCATTCTTTGTTCCTTTTCTTTCTACATGAGATTCCATGTCACTTCAGAATAACTGGGTGAAATACTCTTCATTGTTTACCATGTGTCGTTATCCTTGTGGTGGTGATGATGGCTTGTATATTCTGGATTTCATTTCAACCCCCTTTAGTTTTTGTGAAAGCAAATGACCAATTGACCAGGATTCTTTTCTTACATCTTTCATTCCATACATGATCTTTGTTGTGACAGGGAGTTTGTAAATAGTGTGTGGTGCATCAAGATACTTTCCCCTCAGGAAGTGCAGCAAATGGGCAATGGCCTTGAGCTTCTGAACTCGGTACCAATTCAGAGGCTCTCTAATGGTGTCTGCGATGACTATGCGGGCCGTGAGGACCCAAGAAATTTAAGCACTGGGATAACCACTGTGGGGTCTTTAAACTACTGAATGATGTGACAATCAATACTATGAATTTCTTCTCTCTCTTGTATTATTACTCCTACTTCTCCACCCTTTGTCAATGGTGAGAAGTACTGCGTAGTTATAGTTTATAGCCTACCTATAAGTCTCTTGTTTTTGCTTTTGTTTTCCTGTTTTTGCTGCTTAGGACCATTCATAAGCTAAATACTGTAACTATATGGCATCTTGTCAATGTGCTATCTACAATATGTCGATTACTTAATCTTTTAGGAGCTCAATGCCTGAAGAGTGAAGATAACTCTCTTTCCCTATCTAAATCACTGGGGGCATGTATTTGACCAACTAATTGAAGGTCATTGGATCCGTATCCTAGTCTGGTTTGATAATTTCCCCTCCCCTTCTATTCCGTTGCAAAGAGTAACTAGGACCAATTGAATTGGACCAATTGAGTTATATTTTCATGATCTAATTGAACACTTCTCTTTTTTTATTATTCTCAAAGATTTTTCTTTTTTTTTTACCAAACATATGTGGAATTAATCACGATCTTCTAATAAAAATAAGAAATCTTTCTTGATCAATCTTTTTATTTTTAATTTTCGATAATTAGAAAGATCTTTTTCGGTCAAGTGAGTTTTTTCGTTTGGAATCAGATTCTTCTGTTGGACTTCATTGGTAAAGCATTTCATACATGAAGATTAAGTGGATGAGATCATGGGAATTTGCAGATGATGTTGGACTTGAACTTTTTGATAACTAAACATTTTGGGAAAGGTTGATGCGACATTTAGAACATGAAGAGGACACCAAACCATGTGATGTGTCTCTCTTAACATAAAAGGGCGGTGAACAGGTCACTTTGTGCTTCCATTAATGTGAAAGTGGCCTGTTTTGTATTCTTCTTGGTTTTGGCCATGCACCCTTTCACTTTAGTTGTGATGGTTTTGCTTCATGAATGGCAAAGCTGAAAGCAGTGCATTTGTCCATTTCGATCTTGTTTATTCCTTCACGTACTAAGTACTTGGAATCTCAAAAGCATCCGAATTCCGTGCCACCATTAAGCTATTCTTTCTCGGGGAGGTAGAGAATTTTGTTTCTTAATGATGGTAGTTGGCTCATGGCTAGCTTGGAAATGACTATTCACTACCTAACGTTGAGGGACAGGAACAGTGCTAATTGCAACAGCTAAAGTTAACTCAATAAATCTTCATGTAGAAAGTATAGTTTTGGTTAAGATAATATACGTACAATTTCTACGAAATAATAGCTTAACTGTTAGGAGGCAAAGAGAAAGGCGACATGCACATATTGACACCATTTTCAGAAAGTTGTATGCTAGTTAGTAATATTATTCATAATAATATTATAATAACTATTAAATGTAGTGGTAGGTTAACAAGTTCCCAATACCTAATAATTTGACTGTGACTTGCCATTTAAAAATTTTTGCACTGCCATTTTTTACGCGCAAGGTGTATTAACAGAAATATAAAATTCACCTTAAAATTTTAAAAAAATATGTTCTAGTAATCTTTATAAGAGGAGTGTTAGCTACACCCTTTTTAACACATTCTTTCTAACACATCATCTACTATTGATTCAAATTTATTAAAAACTACAAAACCAGGAAAGAAACTCATTAAATAAGATGTGAAATCCAAAAAAATTGTGATTTTCAATAATTTTTAATCAATAATAGAGAATGTGTTCAAAAGAGTATGTTGTTAGCATTTCTCTCCTTATACTTTATTACCCTTTGTCCTTTGACAATGTTGTATACAAATTTAAGATAAATTTTCTACTGTTTCTAAAACGTATAAATCTTGTTTGGAACAGTTCTTTCAAAGGAAATAATCACTTACTTTTTAAGAACTCTCTCAAGAAGTTAACAAAAATAAATGATTATTTTATTAAAATAAATTGAACCAATTACACATTAGGTTTGTCGCTTGGTATAAGTCTATATAAAAATTAATAATGGTAATGTAGGATTAAATTGTTTAAAGAAGTGAACTCTTGAGTTAAGAAGAACTAAAGAAGTGAAGTCTATAATATCATAGCCTAGCGTGCATTTATACGAGATTGAGGTCATTGTGGCACACAATCTTAAACAAAGTAAACGGTTGAGATCACTTTAAAAATTCAGAAATACAATGAACAAAAGACCCATTTTTCTCCTTTCTCCCAACTTGTGTTTATGGTAGGAGGCATATAAAACAAACATGCTGCTATTCAGTTGAATAAAAAAGCTCAATTGCGGCACATGGAATCCACTCCGACAGTACTCACTCATGTTTAGCAAACTTCTTTGCTTTTCAAAATCATTTTTTTGGTAAGTAGAATTAATTTAGAGAGAAGCGAAAATATTTAATTTTTTCATTAATGAAAATTGATTTTAGATGTAGACCCATAAAATATGTTTATATTCACATTTCAAAATCAAAAGTGATTCTACTTTATTATTAAAACAAAATTAACTTTTTAACTCATTTTTAAAATGTCCTTTCTGAAGAATACAAACCATTTTTATAATTTTAATTTTTTTAACATTAATTCTTTCTAAATATTCTATTAAATTAAAACATACACACTCTAAATGAAGGAACCAATTGATTTAATTTGCTTTGGAAAAGTAGTAGTTGGATCTCATGGCAATAATAATTATCAGGATGGAGCTAGCCCACTTCTGAAGATAAAAATTCAAGGAAGTGAGACACAATAAAAGAAATAATTAAAGATAAATAATTAAATTTTAAAAGAAAATGTGAGTAAAATGTTATTTTATAAAAAAAAAGGAAAATTATAATAATTTTATCTATTATGAAAGATAAATAATTATACTTCTTTCGTTTCTTCCAATAAGTCATAATAATGTAGGAAAATATTTTTAGTGCAATAAAAAATGTAACGACTTATGTTTTTTTTTTTTTTTAGGGGATATTTTTAAAACTTATATATACAAATAAAATAAATGAAAAATAACAATAACTATATACAGCATTAAATATTTTATCAAGTATTTGTTGTTTAAAAAATTATAAAACAAATGTATTCTTATACGTTATAATTCATTTAATCAATTTAAGGTGAAGAGTATATAACCGTAATTAATCGTATAAAGCAAATCATAGTATTTAGACAAACTGTAGTTATGATATTGTGATTCGGTAACGGAAAGTGTGACTCTAAAACAGTGTTACAGATACTCAAAAAATAGCCAGTCAAAAAGCTCAAATCTAGGGTTTTTGTCGTGCATAAGAACCAGGGCAATCGAGGTGTCCTTTTTAGCTGTGGCACTATAGCTGTCGATCCACTGGGATTGGGTGGATAAAGTTGAACTTGAGTGTGGGTTTAATTGTGCAATTTTTCGATGCATGTTGTGGGGTTGCCTAATTTGTTATGCCCTTTTTTTTCTGGGTATGGAATGGTGACAAGGTAAGGCACTATCCACCATAATAATACCAATGAAAAAGGTAGGGTTGGCAATCCAACAACCCTAGCCCACCTTTATTGTTGAACATAACTTACACTCTATCTTAATCTCACTTTCTTATCTCTCTTGCGTACTCTAGTTTCTGGCATTTCTCTATCATCCACGACATGATTGAAAAGCTTGTAGCAAACTGGCAACCTTGTATAACAAGTGCATGGACCGTGTCGTTAGTTGTTTCCACCGTAGAAATTGATTTTACATAGAGAGAGAGAACGAATCAAGTTATTCCCTTATTCTTGGAATAATCCTTTGACTAACTTTTTTTTTATATATTAAATTATTAAGGTTTTTTTAAAAGATTATTATTTTTTATATATTATTTTAATTAAAAAATATTTAATAGATTATATATTTAAAAATGCATATAAGAAAATTAAATTAAAAAAAAATGAGGCAGATTTTCTATAGGTTTTCTCAAACCTAACAAAAATGAAGTTTAAATTTTTCATTCTTACATCTCCTAAATCCGACACCTAACTCATCTCATTTTTAGCAAAGACAAGTATGAAGGGAATTGAACTTACTTTCAACTTAATTATCCATTGTCATGCCTAATTGCTATAGTGGACATTATGCTAAAAAGTGTGAGGAACTATGATAGGAAAAGCGCCCCAAAAATTAAGAGTTAAGACATAAAAGAGGTTAAGTATCACCTTTTTTTTGGCTTCAAGAAAAATAACTATTAATATTTTTTCAGGATAAAAATAATTATAAGATTTAATGCTACATATCAACATCATGTTGGTTTGAGTTAGGAATGGTAATGGGTAGATATTATACTACCCGTCTACATATCTGCATTTGAAAAAAATACTTGTGTCCGACCTTATACTTACGCAAATAGCAACTTTAATCTCTATCTTTGCACTTACTATCCGCATTTTACTTAAGTATAAAATCAATAAATTAATAAATCAATAAAAATATTAATTTACTGCTATACCTGAATTGAAAAATAATTCTTAAATCATCTAATCATAACCATACAAGTAACATTAAAAGCATAATCATTTAGTATAATTATTTTTAAGTATAATGTTCTAATTCTTAAAGTTGATTACAAAAGGGAAGGAGTAACAAACTTAGGGTTAAAAGTATAGTTTAATAATATATATAACTATATACATGAGATATTTTAATCGAATAATTATATTTATATAGGTGCAAATTTGTGGTAGGATGAGTACTATAATACTCATCTCCGCACCTATCCCTATTAAATTTTGTGGGTAAATCCTTATTCTCAACCCATCCCTATTGAGTAGGTACCCATGGTATAATTGTCATCCTTAGACTTAGTGAAATTGAATTCTAATCCCTTAAGCAAGGTTTTAGGTTCAAGTCTTGTAGATGAAAAAAAACAATGTTGGAAGGGGAGACTCTATTAAAGGTGACCAACTAGGTTTTTCAACAAAGATCAACAGCAAAGCTGATGAAAACTTCACATCTATAACATGGTAATAGAAAAAAATAAATTTAACGCTATATTATAATATGGATAAAGAAGAAGAAAAAATAAGACCTATGACAAACCTTTTATCGGTGTGCAAAATTCTTTGATATTCAAAACACAAGACCAAAATGATCGAACATGTTGCAAGCTTATTTATATTAAAGGCTATGTTTTTTTTTTTTTGGTTACCATGTTATACGTGTGAAGTATCCAACAGCTTTGCCAATGACTAATCTCTACTAGAAAATTTGGCTGATCACCTTTAATGGAGTCTGTCTTCTCAACCACTTTTTCTTTTTTTTATTTACAAAACTCGAACCCAATATCTTACTTAAAGGGAGAGTCCAATTCCACTCAGATCAATGCAATCTTGATATTAAAAGCTATGTTTAATACAATTAACAATTATTTATCATGATTAATAGTATTACTAATAATTAAGGAGGGACTCGATGGATCAATCCAAGAGTAAGAAAGGGGAGAAAAAGTATGATAGTATTTGAAATCTATCTCCATTAATTTTGTAGGGTAATTACTAATATACTATTATTTAAAATAAATTTGTAGAAAAAAATAGTAAAATCATCGGGCCGAGTCATATTTTTTCTGTCCAATCACGTTTCCTCTTTGCACCTGGTTGCTAACTTTTATCTTAATTTGTATTTTATCTTAATTTAGTCAAAATTTCTATTTGATCACGTCAAAGTTATAGGAAAAATGTATATTTGACCCCGCGAGTCAAAATCATGTCGAAATTTTATATTTGATCCCTCCGAGTTAAAATTAGCATAAATTTTTACTATTTATTATTGAAAGAATTTATAAAAATAAATTAATCTATTAATAATTTATGTAAATAACTATTGGCTTGAGGCTTGCTGGGAACTTGGAATCCAAGATCTGGAGTGTGAGTCAGATTGCAAAAGTGCAGTGGATGCAGTGCAAACCACTGATGGAGAGCGTGTCAACCGTCAACTGTCATGCTATGCCAATACCGTAGCTGATATTCTAGCCAGATGCGCCGCAAAGAACTTGGCGCAGAAGAACTTGTCTTATTGTTTAGTTTGTTTTGTTTACCAAAAAACAATCAATTAATTCAAATGATTTAATCAAATAATTTAAATTTAAACATAAATTAATTAAGTACTATAAATCTTTTAAAATTAATATAATATTTTTTATTATTTATTACTGAAAAAAATGTAAAAAAGTTAATTTATTAATAATTTTTATAAATAATTAAAGCAAAAAATTAAATCAAATTAAATTTAAAGTATAAAGTTAAATCAAATCAAATAATTTAATTGATTGATTAAAATTAAATAATTAATTGTCACAATATATGTTAAAGTTACTATATATTTAAGAAATTATAAATTGTAGGGTCATCTATATTTATGGTTTGGATTTGGTGTAGCCAGCGAAAAAAATAAAAGAGACTGTTTCTTACCGTGATTAAATATAGAGTTAATCAATAAATTAATAAATATAACTAAAACAAAATCACACACGAAAATAACCAATATAGTTTTCTTATCTTGGACTGTTAAAGACACGCTGTGTATAGGGAAGGCGATCAAATAATAAATTAAATATTCGATACAATCATTACAGTTAAAAAAATATTTATCAAAAATTAAAAGTCTAAAATGACAGTAAACTAAAAGCACGATGAGTTAAAGTTGCAATTTTTTGTTACTTTAACTAAACATAAATGTCGAGCTGAGAAGTCAAGTGAGAGGGTTTCTTAAGACCTTGTCTTTATTTATATATAAAGCCCAGGTCTTAATTGGGTCCCATTTAACCAATTTATATGTGAAAGCCCAGCCGACCTTATTTTGGGCTTTGAATAAGCTGCTGAAATACGCTAAGATGATTGGGCTTATAAGGTGAGCTTTGCATTGCGTCTTTCATATTCTCTGCTTCGCACCTCCACTACCTCTCTCATTAGTGGGAACAATTTCAACGGTTACTCAATTCTTTGCTCTTGTGAATGCCTTTGTTTTCTTGGCTGTTATCAGTTCGGTATCGTTTATTCTGAAAGACGAAAACTCTTCAGATCTTTCATTGAAGGAACAAAAGAAAAATGCTGTTCTTCTAATAACTAATGTGTTTTTTTTTTTTATATATAAGAATCTTAGTATATAAAAGTCACCTCGAAAACTCATGACTAATTCCTATTGAATCATATTGATCCACTTAAAGGACAGAATCTCAATTGGTTTGAACCAATAAGCATATGTTCCGTAACTAATGTATTTGACACAAAGTTGTGCAATAACTTCTCATAATAACTTATAATGTTGTCTATGGATGCATTAGTAAATACAATAAAGTGTAATTTTGTACAATAACTAAACATTGGGTAACTTTTTTTTTTTTTTAAGTTTCAAATTCCTCAATGTTAACTAATGTTTTTGTCTACTTCACAAAAAAAAAAAAAAAAACTAATGTTTTTGTCTCTTAGTAAATAGTTTAATTCATAAAAAGCAAAAAGGGTTGAGCAGATTTGGGCCATGGGAAGAGGGCCACGATAGTTTGGGCTTGGTGGTCCAGTCCAAACCGGGTACCCGATTGATAGACTAGGGTTTTTATGTAAGATAATTTTGGGAGAGCACCGTATCCATATTGAAGAGGAGCCCGAGTAAGTTCGTTTCTTCGCCGTCACTCACTACTCGTAAACCACGATGGTAATTGGCATTTCGTTTTCTTGGTCTTTGATTTATGCTATGTTGTTTATTTGCAGATTCAATCAATTGTTAGTGTGTATATCTGATGAATAATGTTTTATGTCTTTTATTTTCGTGGTGTGTGTACACAACACAATATAGCCTAAGCAGATCCACGAGATTAAGGATTTCCTTCTGACGGCGCGGAGGAAGGATGCGAGGTCGGTGAAAATCAAGAGGAGCAGGGACGTCGTTAAGTTCAAGGTCCGATGCTCCAAGTACTTGTACACGCTCTGTGTCTTCGACCCCGAGAAAGCCGATAAATTGAAGCAATCTCTTCCTCCCGGTTAGTTAATATTACCGTGCCTTTTAACACTATTCGGATGTGAATATGAATATGAATTTTATATGATGCATGACATTTCATGTTTGCAGGTTTGAGTGTTCAAGACCTGTGAAGGTGCTGAGTGCGGCAGCATTTGTTTCTCCTTTTGTTATTTCGTGCTTTAGATTTTGCGGCATCGTTTTATATTTTGATAATTGTTACGAGGACATGGTTGTTTTTCATTTGCTATGAATTGTGAAAGTTTGATCTTGAGCACAATTGAATTGAATTACCCATGAGTTTGTGGTTTATTTTATTTTTTATGCCGAGTACTATGCTTAGCCGTTTGCCTAGATAGAGCAAAAGGATGTCAAACTCGCAATTTGGCTTAAAGAATCACACACCACTTTATGATTCTAGCGATACTAACTTGGAGCATCGAGTTAATTTCACTTGCTGAAGTAGTTGCTGCTTACACTAGGTTGGACTCGCATGGAATTGTACAAACTTGCACATAATTTTGAGTCTCTGGCCGAGCGAATTCGTATACAAACACATCCTAAGATTTGCCTCCAATTGTCCCCGAAATGGCAATGTTTAACTGTTGAAATGCCACTGCCACACGAACTTGACACAGCCCCACAGTTTTTGTTAAACCTTTATTTGGTTAGTTACTGTTTCAATTTTAATTGAAGTACAGCACTAAAAGTACCTAATGAATTGTATCTAAGTTTTGTCCAGCATAAATTTGTATTATTAAAAGCTCGTATTAAGCAAGTGCTTATTAAACTGCTTAAAAGTGCACTTTTTAAGATGCACATTGTCATCGTATGGCATTAAACAATGTTTGATGATATTGATTAATGGCATACCGGTGCAAAGTTCATTACCCAATTGCGTAGCTAACTCAGTTTTGGTCGTATATGCCTCTTTAACACTAGCTCGATGCTTATTCGCTAAAAAATGCTACTCAGCTCATTGGGGCGCTGTTGATATGTAACAACTTATTTTTTATTTTTCTTAGCTAGAGTTGGTTCTGCTAGCTGAGATTGATCAATTGGTGATTTGCTAATTTTAATCTATCTAGAGTTTGGGTCAATTTAACTAGTTACGACAATACAAGTTGTGTTATGTAACATGTTTTTGGGGCGATTCCATTACTGACGTTGGTCTATCCGATTTTCGTTAGACAAAGAAGAAAAACTGCGCGTAAGTAGGAAAAAGTTTATTTACTCGAGGGGATATTCTGCTAATTCAAATAATCAACTAACAGAAAAAAAAATTAATAAATTAAATATATATATATATATATATATATATATATATATATATATATATGTCAATAGCTCAATATCACTTTGAGTATGTTTGGTTTAAGAAAAAAAAAAAAAAAAAAATGAGTAAAAAGTGAGATGATTATTTAGGTAACAATATTTGGTTAAGGAGAAAATGAAAGAAAAGATAAAACTTATCTTTTTTCTTGTTTTTGTTGTGTAGAAAGTGAAAAGAAAATATTATGCATAAAATAACATAAATACTCTAAATAAAGAATATAATGTGATATAAATAAGTGTATTTTTGTCATTTACATTAAAAACAACCCATTCTCTTCTTTTTCTCTCCCATTTTGGACTGAACACAATTTAATATGAGACTCACACTAATCTCTCATTCCCTTGTCCCCTTATAGCAAACGAAGAAAGGATTATAGATGTCAGCCTTTTCCATTCCTCCTCAATCTGTCTTCTCGCTTTCCCTAGACCAAACAAACCATTTAGTTTACTAGGCTGACCGTGTCCCTCCCTTTTGGGTCTATCAATTCTAAACAGTTCATTTTACTTGTCTAAATCAAACTCATAGTCATGTTAGATCAATAAAAGTTGATCAACACAAGGAGAAAGTATCACTTTAATGTCTCTAAATTGGTCTGCGTAGTGTGTATATGTGAAATTGATTCTCTTATTTTGAAATTCTAACATGACCTTGTTATGTGAAACTTGTGCCTATCTCTCTTTTCTCCCACCTTGCCTAAACTCCTTTTTTGTTGGAACAAACCTTCTTTCTATCATCAATTAAGTGTGTGTTTGTTTTCCGGTTTGAGCATCAGTTGCACACATTTCTAGAAGTTAAACGTGATTGAAGGTTTTGATGGATTCACGTTGAAATAGAGTTTCAACGTTTTTGCAAACACACCCTAAGTTATGCTGGAAAAAAAAAGTTGAATATATGATAAAATGAGACCATAGTCAATGTTGTGGCTCAAGCCATGAACCCTACTCATGGTTGATCCGGTAAAGTCTGTGAAATTGATAATTTGAGAATCGGATGTTGAACCAAGGAATTGCCCATGAACCAATGAAACTAGACCGATTTATTACATAATTGGTTCAGGTTAATTTTAAAAAAAGTTCCAATCTAGCTGATTGGAGACTCAAGCCTTAAGTACCGAGGATTCCATAAGCAAGCATCAAGCATTATCAGTGTGTTTGGAGTTGCGTTTGAATTATACAGAACAGCTTCGGTGTTAATGCGGAAAATCACGTTTCAAATGAATTATTAGACACACTATGCCACATGTTTTCTTAGAATGCGTATAGAATATCTTATAATTGGCAATAAGAGATTAATCAATAGCCAAACCAGATACAATCTTTCCCAACAAAATATTTTTCCTACACTCGACTGGGATCAAATCTTACTTAGCAGCCTAAGAAATACAATTGTGCACCAATTGTATTGCGACTTGTTTGTATGCTACAAGTGTTTTGGATTGTAAGTGTGTATATTATAATATTTACTATTTATTTTAGTTAAATAAAATTGAAAACCATTTTTACCATAAGGTTAAATTAATTTGTAGGTCCTTGAGTTATTTAAAAATTTTTAAATAGGTTTTAAAATTTAAAAATTTGTAATTAGATCCTTCAACTTATAAATCATTTTTAATCAAGTTATTAGTCACATTTTTGTTAAGGTTCCGTTAAATACTTGATTAAATTTTTTTTAACTAGTTTTACTGAATGATTAAACTAGTAACTTAGTATTTGAACTATTTGAAGGTCCTTGAGTTATTTAAAAAAATTTAAATAGGGTTTATATTTTAAAAATTTTGTAAATAGATCCTTCAACTTATAAATCATTTTTAATCAAGTTATTAGTCACATTTTTGTTAAGGTTCCGTTAAATACTTAATTAAAATTTTTTAACTAGTTTTACTAAATGATTAAACTAGTAACTTAGTATTTGAACTATTTGAAAAATTTTAATTAATTTAACAGGACCCTAATGAAAATGTGTCCAAGGACCCAATTCAAAATGATTTAAAAGTTCAAAGATCCAATTACAAACTTTCTAGATAGAGACTTATTTTAAAATTTTTAAATAGTTTAAGTACCTACAAATTAATTTAACCTTATCATAACTAATAACATTTAATATTATGTAGCATTAAAATGTATTTAACTAACTTTATATATACGTCTATTATTAAATTTAAATATGTTGTCATATTATTTGATTACTACAAATATCTGTTATTATATAATTATGTTAATTTATTATTATTATTATTATTATTATTATATATAATTGTTATTTGAACTAATAAATTATGAACAACATTTATCCATTGTTCTGATTTTATAAACATTGCTGATAATTGTTGAAAGTGTTTGCAACCGGAAATGTAAGTATGTAACTTAAAGAAAGCGAGTCGTTGGATTGTAGGGGTAAATCAAAATGAAATAAAGCAAAATTAAAGCTTAAATCGGTCCGACACTATTTCTGGTCAATTCGATCCAAATGTTTTTGTTTTTTTCTGTTTATGTGAATCCAAATTTGTGTTGGAGCAAAGCAGATGCTGCTATGTAGGACTGAACCCAATGCCCTATATCATAGGCAATTCCCTGAGTTTTCACGCAGTTCTTAGCCAATTCAAAGTCCAAACCCAGTGAGCATGTGACTGTGGTCCCCTAATTTTTTCTCCACTTGGGTAAGTTATAAGAGACAAGTTAACTTTTACAGCCTTGCGGAAACTTGTGTCATGCACGTACCAAAACTCAGCCCAAGGCGTGTAATTGGCCCATTACATAGGTTGTTGTGTGGTGGCTAGTGAAAGGGTCTAGTCAATAAAAGGAAATGAGCACGCTTACTAAACCAACTTGTGCACATCCTTTTTTCTTTTTTTTTTCAATCCATGCCTATATTATTCATGGGTTATTCTTTTAAAATATTCAAGTTCTCCCTCTAAATGTTGTCAGAGTCATAAAAGTGGGGCAATGGCAACTCCTTGATAGGATTTTAAAGAGCCGAAAGCAAAATGGACGTATTCACCCACACCCACCGAGTGTGCCATATACGACTCCAATGAATCTTGAACACAACTCTGATTGTGGTAGTTTTAAACAAGCAGAAATTGACTAGTACTAATTTATTGCGTGTTATTTATGAACGAGTAGTTTTGTTTATTTATTTATGTATTTATTCATATTAATATATAGTGTGGTTTGTACAAATTTGACAGCTGTTGTCATAAGAGACTGGAGACATGGCCTACCTTTTTTTCTATATATGAGACATAACCTACTTTTTTGTTTATAGCATGTTGCACGCAAGCAACAAATGTACATTTAACTCCGAGTTGCATTTCGTAATAAAGCTCCCAAAGGGGTCAAAACATGCTTTTGAAAATTACATAAAAAGTGCCAACAAGCTTTTACTGGTCCAAGTCTAACTTGGGCATATAAGAACATTTTTGCAATGGAACACAATAAAGTCACTGAATCACTTATTGGGTGCTAAAAAAGCATATTTTCTTTACAATGCTTTAATAACCAAATTAAGTGCGTGTTTGGTTTCACATCAGATTCTTCAAAATTACATTGAAATACCAGTTAACGTGATTTTAAATAAATTTTCACATGTTTGGTTTTATGTTAAGGAATTGATTTTGAGTCCTAAATTGATTGAGTTGAAACAACTTTAAGTAATTTTTGCGTTAGATCAAAAATTTTATACTGAGTTTTATTATTAACTTGCCTTTATAATAAAAACATCCAAACATAAATCACATCACTTTAAAATCAATTTTAACCAAAATCAATTTTATAAAATTAATTTCATTCAAAATCAATTTTATTGACGCTCATCCAAACATACACTAAATCCTCCAGAAGGCATGTCAAGAAATGAATGTTAAGTGTCTTATAACACTGATATTCAAATATATGGTGATACCAAACTCCGGATCTTGTTGAGATTTTTATACAAGCTTCCACCTTGTTAATAAAGGGATAGAATTACAAAATACTTTGTAACAAATGGCATCACTCATCGTAATTTCCCTTCCATTCATCCATTAAATATTCTCCGTTGTGCACGTTTGATATGAAATTGCACCGAAAAATAGGATAAACTGAAAGCAAGATCACAAGAAAATTTACATTAAAGTAAATAAAAAAGGCCAGGTACATCAAAGCAAACATTTCTCTCTCTCTCTCTTTTTTTTTTTTTCTTTTTTTTAAAGACACAGTTTTGTGACTTGTAAACATCACTCAGCAATCAATTTAATGTAGCAACTTGCACTCAGGTGCTTGAAAATTACAAGGTTTCAAGTAACGAAGTATAAGATGATTCACCAATTTTGATGAACCATATCATCCATGGTAAGAAAGATAAGCAATCTTGGAGTGAGGTGCATTTTCCTTCTAAATGCAGTCTTTAAGCTATATATCACAGCCAACCACAACAAATGTAATTGGAAGAGGGTAATCGTCCTGTTTGGCGTATGTATTCTGCTTGAGCCACAGTTCTTTCTGCTTCTCTGTTTTTTCTGGCTTCAGCTGCTGCGCGTTTTTCTTCTGATCTTTGCCTTGCCATAGCAATCTTTTTCACCATATTTGCATGTGTCTGGGCTCTCATTTGCTCAACTTTGGCCTAAAATGCATATAGTTTCAATCAAAGGCAAAGTAGTTGTAAAGACTTTAACTAGAGTATTTCTAAGGCCATATTGCAATTAAATAATGGCTAAAGAATCATACGGATTTGATCATAAACAGAATGATATTATCATTTAATCAAACCTTATATAATCGAAGAGAGACATGGTATATTATTTCAGATCCAGATACAGATTCCAACTTAAATCTGATAGCCAAGCATTTCATGCAATATATTCAAGTAGATATGAGTAAAAATCATAACAAAATTTATCATGCCTCTCTCTCCCCTTCCCTCTCCATGTACTTGGTTTAAAATGCTTTGTAATCTCATCAAACCACATTAAGGTTTTAAACATGCAATAACTTTGTTTCCAATGAATATAGCTACGTAAGCAGATAATTACCTCAATTCTTCTCATTTCTGCTTCTAATTTTGCCTTTTGTTGACTTTCCCATGCTTGAATTTTGATTTCCTCGCGCTTAAATCTGCAAATTTTAACACATTATAATCACATTATAAGGGATGACCAAATTACATGCTTCTACAATTGTTTTCAAAAAATCATGATTTACATTAGTCTAGACAGAATGTGAGTAAAAGTAAAACCTTGCAGTATGTTTAGATTTCTCAGCTTCCTCCCACAGAACAGCACGTTTTTCGAATTCAATTTTCTCTTGTTCTTGCACATTTGTGTCCTGAGAAGATTTTTTCTTTTCCTGTTCATCTTTGCTTGCCCATGCAGCAATATTCATCTTACCAAGCTGCATCCCAAGGGCCGCAATCTCTCTCCTTGTCTTGATCTTCATTTCTTCTTCAGACAAATGTTTTTTGCTGTTCTCAACTGGAATCCGGGAATCCTCATCGGTCGTGTTGTCCAAAGGTGTGGGAGCAGGTGCACCTCTCCTAGGAGTCGAAGGCGTTGAGGAAACTGGGCTCCGTAGTGGAGTTGCAGACCCAACAGGAGTAGCCGTCCGCGAAGGTTCTTGACTTGGCACAGGTGTCATTTCAGTTCCCATATCTCTCATGGCAACAGATCTTATCCCAGGTATCACTGTATCATGACAACAAGTTTATCTTACTGTCTACACTGAGTATGTCACGTATGGAAAGAATCTACATGTAATAAAAACATGCACCAGGATATACAAATGGCACTTTTCATGTTTCAGTGTTTCACTCAGATCATTCATCTACTAAATTAGGCAATATTAATCTTGGTCTAGACTCTAGAGCATAGCAAACACATCTACACTCAAGTGCCCAAATAAACAAGTGTGTACAAAAAATCTCAGCTAGAAATAATTGGCTCATATTTGCTATTTGCTATTCTCCAGTTATGCAATTAAGTAAAGGTTGCCTTAAATTAGCACAAATAACAATTATACAAATGCTGTGTATACATTTCAAAAGAGGATATTGGAAAACCTATGTCATCAATATCGGGGTTGAATAACATACCTGACTGGTCATCATCTGTACTTCTCGAGCAAGATAAAGCCAGTTCATTGACTTCCTTTAGATCTTTGCTTTGGGGAAAAGACTCCGCTAATGGAATTCTTCCGTGTGCTTTACCTGAAACCGAATGAGCATCGGAGGGAACAAAGGAGAATTTCTCAATTCCCATATGTGATGTTGGTTGACAGAAATCAACTCGCTTTGTTTCTGTCACCTTGCCTATTGGGAGCTTATGATCATAATTACCAGACTCTGGAGCAACCCTCACCATACTTGTTGGCACGCGATTTGCGGGGTTATGTACAGCATTCTTTTTTGAGTGACTGGCTTGTATATTTTGCCTATTCATTATCCATTTCTCGGCGTCATTCCACTTAGAAGGAATAGGTCTGAATAGGGACCTAGTTGCAGGATTGTTCACTGGTCTCTCTCCTTTATCAAACTCAAAACTGGAGGAGCTGGCATTGCTGTCATAATCAAGATTTTCATCTTCTGTTGCTCTCACCGCGTGAATTGTGCTTGAACTTCCGGTATCAACCTTCTGAAAATGCTGCATCTTTACACGTCCTGTATCGCCATTTTCCTTAGGCATTGTCTCCTTTGGCTCATAAGAAGTCTGGTCACTCTGTCTCCGGTTCAGAACAGCATCACTAGATGGCTTTAGTGAAAGAACGTCCAAGCTTGGAGATGTAACTGGAAGGAATAAGTTTGTAATTAGTTGATATATTATGATGCTTTTTATTCAATGGAAAAATTAAACACACAAAAGCTGGGATAAATACTGCCTAACACAAAAAAAAAATGTACAAGCAAAAAATGAATAAATTGCAATTGCAATTGCAATTGCAGACCTTCATCATCAAGGTTGTCATTTTTTGAGGCAAGTAAGCTATTCACAAATTCAGCATCCTCAAGCCTTGAAGGGGAGGTTCTGGATGAGTTACTGTTGGATCCATCCTTCTTCCTATTATGGTGAGGCCCTAATAACTTCATCCTCAGTTTACTGGGAGAAATTATTCCAGCCTGCAGAAAATATGGCATACTTATCCTCATCAAAATCCAAGAAGAACTCAATTAGCAAATTTCAAACACAATCCATCTAGCAGCACACTGCGTAAACAAAGATACCCAGTATACAACCACTTTTTTCCACCAAAAGGCCCACCCCACCGTTTCAACCCACACTCTTTATTCACTCAGAAGAAAAACAAGGGCAAATGAATCCTGCCCTTCTTTTTTTCTTTCCCTTTTCAGCCTTTTTTCTCTCTTCCTCACCCACCCACCCACCAAATAATAATGACAAACCCCATCCTTCCATTCATTACAAAAGTGGAAAAAAGCAAAGGCATAATTTCTGAAACCATGTTAAAAATTCACTTGGAGGGAATCACTGAAACCAAGCCCACAAAGAAACAGAAGGGATGATGACTACTCTGAACTCCAAGAACACAAAGATTGAATTACATGGACCATTTTCCGACCAACCCAGTTTGGGAAACAAAATAAAGATTCAATTTTGATGAACAAAAACACATGAGGTTGAATGGAAGACCAAAGGAGAGAAGAGATAGCAGTGAGGCTAAATGCCAAACCTGAACTTTCTCTATCCTCTCGTACTCCATTAGATCTCTGACTGTCTCTTTCTCTCTAACTTGGAAGGTAACTCATGCAGAAGTGGAAGGGAAAAAAGCTCAATTTTGCAGCTTGGCTTGGAAGTTATGACTGGTGACTTGTGAATGAGTGATAACAATAACACATGAGAGAGAGAAAGAGAGAGAGTGAGATTATGAATGTGATGTAGCAGGAACAATAACAGGAACAGGTGTTTGCTTGCTGAAGAAAGTGTTCAAGTTGGGTTCCTCTGCAGGACGGGAGATGCTGGATCTATCTATGATCTCGCCACGCCATCAGAATGGCCCCGCCTGCTACAAAATTAATTCTCGTACCTTTAAATAAACATATGTAATTTAAATTAAGAAAAAAAAAATTATACTGTTATTCAATCACATATTATTAAATATGTAACTTTATTAATTTTTACAATAATTATCATAAAAATTATATTAATAATAATTTCTGATTAATTATTACAATAATAATATAAAAGTTTTTATACTCACAATATATGGACATTAAACTCTTTAAATTAATATGTAATCTAAAAATTTAGTTTTAATATAAATATGTAATTTAAATTAATTTAAATATACACTTTAATTATATTTAATAATTTATAATATATTTTTTTAAAAGTTATTAATAAGTGTCTGAACTACTTTTACTTTTACTTTTACCGTTTACCCCTTCCACTCGAGGATTTGCCCATTTTGGTTACAACTTACAAGGTTAATGTAGAAAACTAACAAGTAATATTTGTTTATTGTACTTTACAAGGATGTCTTAATCATATATAATTAGGAAATATTTGATTTTCAGTTGGGAGCTCTTCAAAAGTACTTTTAAATTGAAACATAAGTTTGAATCAAAAATATGTTATAAACTCAAGTTTAATAAAAAATAAATTTACTATAATGTGATTTATGTTTGAATTTTTTTTTCCAAAAATGTGTTGACAAAGTAAAATTTGTTTGAATAATATTAATCAAAAGCACTTTTATTTGATGTTACACTTACATAAACCAACAAAAAAATGAATTCTTAAAAGCAACTCTTATATTGTTTCCAACTCAAACTCATTTTGATGACAAGCTGAGTTTTCAAAATTATTTTAATAGATATCTAAACATAACAGCAAACTGAGTTTAGTAGGATAAAAGTAAACTTGAGAGACCTAAACAGTAATCCAAACATGCTCTTAGTTTTCAATTGAATTTAATTATAAATTGACTTATGTTCCAATTTTACCTTGAAACTTAAATAAAAGAAAAAAGAGGGTTGTTATTCCAGACTCACTTAACAAAATGAAATCCATTCAAATCTAAGTTTGCAAATTTTAATCTAAACATACACTTAAGGATTGCAATAGAAAAACAAGTAGGAACCAACAAATTTATATGTATACAAGTATAATAAAATGAAAAAAAAAAGAAATTTATGAAAATGTAATAGATTTTTATCTTTATTTTTTTATATTGTATTCAAGCCCCAACTTCATCATTAGGGGTTGGGTTTAGCCGAAGGAGCTAATCCCTCACAATGTGACGAATTAATGTTCGAATCTCTGTCGGGAGAGATGCACACGTTTAGTGTCCGACTGTGTCTCGAACATGATTGCTTTCGAAGGAAGATACTTGTGGGAAACAAAAAAGAAAAAACAAAAAGGCCCAACTTCTACTATAATTACCTAAGACATGAGTTATTGAGTTGTGACTGAATCAATGCAGTGAGCCTCACGAATTGCCACATCCGAGTTGCATTACTGTTGCACTAAACTTACAAATTTATAAATTTGTTATTACGAAAGATTATTGTAATGTTTTATTATTATGTTTGTAATATTTTATAAAAGATATTTGAATAATATTATAATTGAATTACAATTATATTTTTAATCAATTTTTTTTTATTGATTTTTCATAATTAATTAGAGTGCGAGTAACATATACAAGTATAGGCACTTAGGTACCAAGTGGGTAAGAATACACATATTAAAATTACTATCCATGCAAGTATGAATCTTGAGTCCATTTTTTAAAAAATTCAAATATAAAAATAGATACTATAAAACCTACCCAAACCCTAATCTTTCCCAAACAATCAACAACGTCAAATAAATTTGATTTGAGAGTTTATACTTTGTGTTTCAATGAAGAATTTTAATATTTTAAAGGATTTAAAATATAAGAAATTGACTTGTTATGTTCAATTCCTTCGGTGTTATTATTATTCGAACTGTTAATGATAAAATTAAATTTTTCATATAATTTTTCTTTACATAAAAATATTTTTTTAGTCAATAGTTAAAAATTAATAATGTCTTTTGAAATAAAGAAATTATCAAAATAAATATTAAATACAGTCTATTCCTCTAAAACATTTATCATATAAATATTTGAAAAACAGTGTATGTATATAAAGAATAAAAAAATCAAGTATAACAATTTGAGTAAAACTGATTGATAGTTAATAATTATTATATAACTAGTATTTTAATCTGTTAATGTATAAGATAATTTTTATTTTATATAATTAAGGTTTATAATAAATAAATATTTTTGAATATATAAATTATATTTTAGATTTATAATAAACAATTTATGGTAATACAAGGTTATTTTTAATTCTTGATAATTTCTTTAAAAAATACTAAAATTCAATTTAAAAATAAAGATGAAGAAGATAGATTAAAAAGGATAAAAAGTTGAAAAAAATCCTAAAAATGTTTTCATTAAAGAAAAATTTTAAAAAACGCTTTCGTTGAAGAAAAACTTATAAAAAGTAAAAATGTTGTAATTTAAAATAATTATTCTAAGTTATATATATAAAAGATTATTTAACCATTTATTTTCTATAAATGTTTTTCAAATTTAGAAAAAAATATCATCTTTCCTTTATCCTTTTCGTTCAACTCTTTGTTTTTTTTTTACGAGCTTCAACTCTTTTATCTATGTGTCAATTAACAAAGCTTCATAGATTTAATTTGCTATTTTATTGTATTTTTTTTTAAGGCAAAGGCTAGATTAGTAAGTGCCAGTCTTCGAGGTCGAAATTGTGGGCATGACCAAAAGTTTGGATTTTCAATTTTCTCTGTATAGTAACTGTTTATGCTAGTAGGTCATAATCAATCAAACACGAAAAATTACTACAAAAGAAAAAGTAATAAATTTGAAAACAATTTATTTTTAATGAAGGGTCAGTCAAGTGAAATTTGAGATAGAAAAATGTAACGTGTTAGAAAGTTTATATATATATATATATATATATATATATACATACATATGGTTTAGGTAATATTTATTTAATTTTTAAGAAAAATTTTGAATTTAAATCTTTTATATAAAAAATTTCTTACTAAAAAAATTTAATCACGTCCTACTGTAGATATTTTCAATTTGAAAAGAATTACTCCTCTAATTTTGTAGAAGATACTTATACTCTAAATAGAAAAAAAAAAAAAACTAAACAATAAAACTTGTATATGATTGTACAAAAAAAATAAAAAGCATATATGATTGAATAAAATCCTCAAATACAAAATTAAACTTACCTCTTTAACCTTGTTGAGCTTAGTTTATGCTGGAATTTAAAAAAATAAAAAATCATACCTAAGAAATTTTCTATAAAATAGAGAATATGCACATTAAACACATTTTAGATTACCAATCAAGTTCAATAGTTAAGTCTCATAAATATGATAACTAAAATTTGATTTTTAAACGTTTGTATAAAAATAATTTTGGTAGTTTTATGCAAAATATATATTGTATATGATAAACTAATATATCAAACAAAATATATAATATTCAGGTCGGGTATATTAGTTAGTAGTTACAAACAATGTTAAAAATTAGACCAGTTATTGAACCAGTTAAGTCACTAGTTTAAGGTTTAATAGTACAACTGCGATTGAACTATGGTCAACTTGGTATCAATAAAATGGTAATAATAATTAAATAATATATAAATAATATTAAATAAATATAATATCATAGTTTTATAATACTAAAAACTAAAATAAACATCATTTTATATCTATTATAATTCTTATTAAATATATGTTTTTATTTATCTTAAAAATATTTTAGATTAAATTTAAAAAATAAAAAAATGAAAACTACTAGGTCAAATCGATTTTTTGCACCAGTTTGACTGGTTCTTAACCAGCTCTCACCAGTTCTAAAATTGTCCAATTTTTTTGGGTTTACGAATTGGTCTCTTGATCTGATTGATTGAATTGGCTGGTCCGGTTCAGTTTTCAAAAATATGATTACAAAAACCACAATGTTTTTAAGAAAGAAAAAAGGCAAAATATGCAATTTTATCCTTCTTTTTTTGTTTTTTTGGTCTTAGATTTGTCCTATAACTTCTTTTGACATAATATTTTTCTTATTCGTAAATAGTCTTGAAAACATTATCAAAGACTTTTATATGACAATAATATTATTAATTGCATTGGCTTAATAAAACATAGATATTAAAAATAAAAAAATGTTGTTAAAAATTTTAAAAGACAAACTTGAAACGAAAAACAATTAAAAGACAAAATAAAAAATTAAAATAAAATTAGAGAACGAAAAGTATCTTGCTCAGATATTGAAGGGGATTAATTTTTGAGTTTATCAAATTGATGTAAGAGATGTTTGGGAGGACAGCCAAGTGATAACTCAAAATAAAATTATATATATATATATATATATATACGTTCTTAAGATTGTTTATAGAAAAGAAAACGTATTTCGAAAATATGCCCAAATTTATATATTTTGCAAGCAATTTTTTACGTAACTAACATAGTCTTCAACATTCATAATTCTCATAATACTAATAATAATAATAATCATAATCATAATCATAAAATATAAACATGGAGTTATGAAATTCAGTATTCAAATTCTATATCACCCTTCAGCTTTGAAATTGAGTATATGTTAGCCTACAAATTATTCATATAAAGTCGGGGGCATTTATAAACAATTCTTATATCATAAATATTCGAGATTATATTTTTTAATATGAAAACATTTCTTATTATATTTTATTTTTCTTCGTGACATATAACTTTATTATTATTTAGTATTTTTTATATTTTTAAAAATTATTATTATTTTTACAATTTTCTTTGAAGAGGGATCAAATTACATTGGTATAACTTACACTAATTATTACACCATTCAATAACTTTGAATTAGATAATTTTATCTCAAAACCCACCATTGAATTGAAAGTTCCATCAACATGGATCATAAGTACAAAACTTTATAGAGTAAATTATACTCGCACCCCCTTAATTTTTTTCAAAAATACACCTGATACCCCTCCGTTTGGACACCCTACAATAAACTCCTTAAAACTCTGTGGAATGTTACAACGTGCACCCCTTTTTGTTCGACATCATTGAAGAAGTTACAGGATGGTGTTCATGTAATCTTCACATGATGTTTAATGAAATTTTTTTCCCAAAAATAACCTTATCTTCTTCCTTTTTTAGATCCCTCATCTTGGACCCTTCTTCATCTCCCTCCACCACCACCAATCCCTCTCCTTTCTCCTCCTTGAGTTCTACAGTAACCTCACTGTCCCCAACTTCCTTCAATACTCTCCCCTCCCACAACGACCCCTTCCTTGTCTAGTCCTCCTTCCTTGTCCATTCCTCCTTCCTCCTTCCCTCCTTCCCCAATCACGAGTTCCTCATTGTTGCCTTCTATAACAGCCTCGTTTGCATCGCCTACAGTCAACAATGCCAACCTATCATCATTTGCAACCTTCTGTTCGACGATTTGTTAGTCTCCCCACACCTCACCAGTACCCTTGCCCCTACAAATCCTTCATTGGCTTTGGCTTTGATTTAAGTAAATGTGATTATAAGGTGGTAAAAAATTCTTGCATGTTTGATGATGAAAGGTTTGGTCTTTTTGCTCACAAGGTTAAGGTTTACTCTTTTGCAAGTGGGGTTTGGAGAAAGCCTTCATGGAATTGCTTCTGTTTGTTATGTTGCCAGAAATGCTCCCCATGATTTTGACAATAAGCTTGCTCATTGGATTGCCAAACATTGCGGGGAGTGATGGTTGGTGCTACTATTTTGTTTTGCCCTTTGATTTGAGGATGAGCTGTTTTGTGAGGTTGTGTTGCCTGAGAGTGTGGGTCGTGCCTCCTCCATTAGTGTTATGGTCTCTGTTATTGGAGGTGGCAATGGGAAGGGGCTTATTATGTACCATGTAAAGATACTATTCAACCAACCCTAACCCATCACTAAAGTTTCGCTTTCTAAACCATAACTTTACTTCTTCGATGATTGTCAGCGACGAAGTGCCAATTCAATTGGGTTTGGGGTCAAATAATATATGGACAATTTTGTCATTTCACCTTAAGTTGAAAACGTTATTAAACGTCGTTAATTTAAGGGGTTAAAAGCAATGAGTCAAAATGAAGGGTTATTGGGTTCATTTTTAAAAAAACTGAGGGAGTGCGAGTGTAATTTACTTAATTTTATACTAATCCAAAATTATTTGATATCTCATTCATATCAATCAAAATGGACTTAATATATACTTTTCAAAATATACTAAAATATGAATCATTTGATTACCTTTTTATTGTTATTGAATTTTGACAAAATTTAATACAAACAATATTGGTAATATGTAATTATAATTCAACAGTTGAATCGATAAAATCACATTCTATATTAAGTTATTGATGGTATAATAGTTGATATAAGTTATACCGAGTAATTTGATCTCTCTCCATTTTCTTTTATGTTAAAACCTTTTCCTTTAAATTTCAGCTTTAATTACTTCTAATTTTTATACTATTTTTTTTCTTATCTTAAATCTTAATTACTTATATTCTTTTCAACCTGTTTACTTTTTTCTTTTAAATTTAAGTTGTTTGTTTTTTACTTTTCTATTTGAATTAATTATATCTTTTTATCTATTTTTTAATTTTTATGAGTATAATAGATATACCTTGTCAATATAAAAAATTTTACACTGTCAATTAATTAAAAATAAGTTTTAATGTAGCTTTTAAGGTGATTATTATCAAAGTCAACAAATTTATCATACATGATAATTTGTAATTGAACGATAGTATAAAAAACCTTTAAACTGTTAGTAAATATTCATTTTTTTCTCATTTTCCCTATATTTTTAAATTAAAAACATCCATGCATTGATATTTGGTGGTTAGTAGGTAATGTTAACTTATTGCCAAAAGGGATATATATTTGCTAGTATGTGAATTTAGTTCTTATTGCTACTAATTAATTTTTAAGTCATTTATAAGTGTTAAATTTTGGTCGAGATTTGTATATGACTAGTATTTTAATGTGTGCATTGCACAGAATAAATATTTATTTTATATAATTTAAATTTATAATAAATAAATACTTCTGATTATATAAATTATATTATAATTAAAATTCATAATAAATAAATATTTTTGAACATATAGATTATATTTTAAATTTATAATAAACAATTATTGTAATACAATGCTAATTTTTAATTATTGATAATTTCTTTTAAAAAAATATTGAAATTCAATTTAAAGCTAAAAATATTGAAAATGATTGATTGAAAAATATAAGAGGTTAAAAAAAAATCTTAAAAAGCTCATCTTGAAGAATGATAGCTAAAAATATCATCGTTGAAGAATAATAGCTAAAAACATTCTAATTCAAGATATCTATTTTAATTTAGGAAAATGCTAACTAGTACCTTTAGGACACTAGTTAAGGAATAAAGGATAGAAAATTTTTATTGAAAAGTGCAGCAGCGCACTCTTCCATTATTTTTAATGTAACACTTCTAATAAAAAAAATTTATTTATTGATTCCTTAACTAGTACTTTTAAGACATTGGTTAGCAAAACCCTTTAATTTATATATGGAGGGGGTGTTATCTTATAGCCTATCATTTCGAAATTCTTTTAAAAAAATACATTTGCTAATAAATATTAGTCGGTGTTCAAAGTTCAAACAGAACAAAACACGTGAAATAAAGCCACTCACCAAACCTGTGGATGCGGACTTTAGTAGCTCACTAATTATTCCGATAATCTCGGCTCCCAATCGCTTTCTTAGTAGTAGAAAATGACTAATAACTCGTGAAAGAAATAACAATAAAGACAACGTGGTTTTTATAAAAATAAATAAATAAATAAAAATAAAGACAACGTGGTTTGAATTCCTCGAAGAGGAACTAACAATTATTGGAATACATTTGATTGGATAGAAAATTATTATGGTATGTTTATCCACTCTATATATTAAATAAAAACAACTATCTTGAACGAGAGTGTTTTTAGTTGTTATTTTTCAATAAGAGCATTTTTAGGAATTTTTTTAACCTCTTATTTCTTTCAATATATTATTTTCAATGTCTTTAGTTTTAAATTGAATTTTAATATTTTTTTTAAAAATCAATAATTAAAATTAACATTATATTACAATAATTGTTAATTATAAATTTAAAATATAATTTATATGTTTAAAAATATTTATTTATTACAAATTTTAATTATAATATAATTTATATATTCAAAAATATTTATTTATTATAAATTTTAGTTATATAAAATAAATATTTATTTTATGTAATACACAGATTAAAATACTAATTTAGATAAAAAAGTAAAAATAAAAAATACAAATAATGATACATTCTTTGTTTAATTAAAAAATTTATTCTTAAATTAAAAAATTAAAATTTTCCTTCATTTATTTTTTTAATTTTAAAATTATTTTTTTCTCTCAAACAAACAAAGAAAAGATTACTATTACTATTACTATTAGTAATATTTAACTAAAAATGGATGGGAAAAATATCTTACAGTAGTATCTATTATTATGAGAAATATAGGCAAATGAAGTACTATATGACACGAAGCCATGAATATATTCCTTGGTCGGTCAAAGATACTTCTGGGAACACATCCACGAACGCAGGCTCGTAGTTTTAATTTAAATTTAAATTTAGATATGAATTAAATTAGGGAGTGTCAGAACACAGAAGCCAAAGGAGTTCAGAGTCTACTCTGGAGGGTTCGGAATTCTATAATGTGACTCCTTCTTTCACTCTGCCCTATTTGACCACAGTCATCACCTAATCCACTTTCATTTTTATGGGACCATGCTGCTGCTGCCACCCTAACTTCTTTTGAATTCGGCTTCCACAGTCCACACGACACACGGCCACACCATTTGAAAGACTGAAAAAACTCACGTTTTTCTTTTCATCATGCAGAAATTCTTGAAATTTATGCTATAAATGAAACAAGGATAATATATCATAATATCCTTAAATTTTAAGATAATTTTTAATTAGATGTTTATATTGTAAAAATTTATAATCGAGTTTTTAATTTTTTATTTTTTTTAATTAGGTCTCTAAGGTTAACTTCTGTCTAATTATCGTTTGTCTTAGAAATCAAAGTAAATTTTTTTTAAAAGATTAAGGACTCAAATAATAAAAAAAGTACAAAGATCTAATTAAAAATTGCCTAAAAGTTTAAGGACATACTCAATAGTTTAACCTTTAATTTACTAACATTATGTTAGTCTAGTAAGATCTTGGGTTTGAGCTTTGTGGACGAAAAAAAGATAGTTGGGAGAAGATATCTCATTAAAAGTGGTTAGCCAAATTCTTTGACAGATATTAGTCATTGACAAAATCAGTAAATACTTCGCACTTATTTTAAATTCTGTGACATACAAATTTTAAAAATTTGTAATTTTGGTCCAACTATTAAATGCTTATCTGGTGATTGTTAATGCTTCAATGTTAATTACGATGTGACATTAAACTGAATACGTGATAGATAATATTTAATAGACTAATGTCATGTCATAGTCAACATTAAGACATTAACAGTTAATAGATGAACATTTAACGGTTTTATCAAAATTGAAGATTTTTAAAATTTGGGAAACTAAAATTGTAGAATTAAAAATAAGGGGATCTAAAATTTAGGATTTTTAAAATTTGGAAGACTAAATTTGCATAATTAAAAATAGGGAGACTAAAATCACTGATTGAGAATTGTAAGAAGATCAAAAATGAAATTTAGTCACATAATAATAATGCAACAACATTTGAATATTGAAATATGCTCTTTGCCCCTTTCTATAATTTTCTCTTTTTTTTCAAAAATAAAACAAAGGCAAAATCAAGATTAAAAAAAATGTTAAACTATTGAGTAGGTCCTTGAACTTTTAGATAATTCTTAATTAGGTTCTTATATTATTTTTTTAATTGAGTCCTTATCAGGGAATATTTCGTCCAAGTTAATGAAATATTTACAGCAATTTAACACAAGGGATCCAATTAAAAGAAAATAAAAAATTAAAGACTCAATTACAAATTTTTATAATATAGGTACCTAATTAAAAAATGTCTAAAAGATCATGAACCTACTGATATATTGTCCATGAAACAATATAAAATTACTTTTCGTCTCGAGCAGTATTATAAACAGTAAGTAATGATTTGAAAATATCATTTCTCTGATGTTGCTGTTATTTATTTTTAGTTTAATTAAAGAGAAATGTTGTACAAAAAGTCTTTTTTTGTTGTTGAAAATTTTAACTAAATTTGAAGAAACTTATTTGCAAGAATAGATGTTGAAGGTCCCTTCCCAAAAAAACTCTTTTAGAATTTAATAAGCTATAGTTTTTATATAAAACACCTACAAAAGGCAAGGTGGGTTCGGGTTTAGCTTATAAAAGGCAAGGATAAAAAATTTAAACTCAATTTCATCTTTGTCTGGTTTTATCTGCTTTAAGAAAACCTGTGAAGTGCGAAGAACTTGACTCACATTTAAAAAATAATAATTTACTTATATATTTGTAAATAAATCATATATTAAGTTGTTAATTACATTTTAATTCAAACAATATATAAAAATTAATAAATAACTAAGAACATAAAATAGAAAAAAAAATAAGAATTAGATTATGTTTTTAGTTAAATTTTAATTTTGACTTATTTATTTGTTATTATAATTTATTTTTTTAACTATTAAAATAATTAATTTAATTTCATATATATATATATATATATATATATGGAGCAACTTTTGTGAGAACACTTGTTATTGTAAGAACATGAGAACAAACAATAATAACTTTTGGATCAAAATTAAAAATAATAGACCGTTGAAATTAAAACCCAATTATAAACACCTCTTATGCGACAAGCAATGCTGTCGACACCACCACTGCTACCACCACTGTCATAACTGCAACCCCCAACCACCACAGTTACATCGCTACCCCCATCATTGTCACCGGCACAAGAGGTGGTGATGAGGGGTAGTGACAATGGCGATAGTGACTATGGTGGTGCTAGTGATCAACAGTGAAGCTTCTAAGGGGCCGAAGGGGGCCATTTTACAATATATATATATAAACTTTCAATAATATTTAAAACTATATATTAAAAATTATCTATATTTTAATTGTTTTCAATAAGATTTTCTATATCATTTTAAAACTATTTTTCAAAGTTATTTATTTATCAAGTATTAATGATTTTATGTCATTGAATGAAAGAGCAACACTTTAATTAAAAGTAATCTTTAATTATTTTTTATTATCATTATTTTTATAAACAATTTATGTTAATATTACACTTTAAGTTTTTGCTAATTTTAAACATTAATAATATTTTTCACACATGAACTATTTTATTAATTAATTATATTTTTATAATATATATATATATATATATATATATATATATATATATATTTTGCATTTTCCAAACCTACTTTTTATAACTTTTAGATTCTCATTTTGTATAGGAAACTTTATACAATATAACTTAAACCTACAAATTTTCTTGCTTATGGATTTTTCTTGTAGGTTTTTTATGCAAATTTTTTTTAATGAATTTTGTAATTTTTTTTTTTTTTCAAAAGTTGCTATGGTTTTGCAAGAATATGATTGCTTAATAAATTAATTGAAAAATCCATTGAAATTTTTAATATTTTGTTTGCATATTCTACATACAAATTTTGTTTTGTATAAAATGAATTAATTTGTCTTGCAGATTTTTCACAAAATAATTGAAACATAAATTCTTTAACATTTATTTAGTAGCAGAAAAAAGGTATATATAAGTGGTTAAAAATAATGAATAGTGTTATTAATAAAGTAAAAAGTATATATTCTAATATCATAAAAAATAATTAATTAAGAAAATAAGTGATATTTCAATGATATCATTAAATATTGAAAATTATCCATAAAAGATGATATTATCAAAAATATTATATTTAATTTTATATTATAAGCTTAATTATTTTGGCCCTTTCAAAATTTTTGGTTAAGTTCCGCCACTACTGGTGATGGCAGCATTGGTAGTCTCATATATAATACATATTTGTAATTGAGTTTTAATCTCAATGCTCTGTTTTTTTTTATCTTAATCTAAGAGTTGTTATTGTTTATTTTGATGTATACACGTGTGTGTTTGTAAACATGTCATGTGACTTATCCTATATCAACTATCTTATATTTTGTCATTTTTTATCTTCTCAAATAAAACTACTTAAAGATTATCAATTCTAATTTATCTTGTTAATATCAAAAACTTTATATTTACAATTCACAAAATTGAATTTTGATACATTATATGGAATGAATATTTGATTCAAATAATTTATTTTCAAAAATTTTCTCTTCAATTTTAAAGTCTTGTCTCTTTTATTTATGTTCATATAACTAAATAAAATGTTCATCCTTAACTATAAAGATATCTATTATTATATATTTCATTCTTCCTTAGTTCTTTTTTGGGTTAGCATGTCATTAGTGCAAAGTATTTACATGCTTTGTCAATGACTAATTTTTATCGAAAAACCTTATTAGCTACCTTTAGTGGGGTCTCACCTCTCAACCACATTTTTTCTATTCACAAAATTCAAACCTGAGACCCTACTTAAGGATTCTTCCTTAGTTGTTTGACAATGATGATATTTTTTTTATTTTATTTTGTAAATTTATCTAAATTAAAAATACCTATCTAATGCATGAAAAACGTATTTATGTATATTAAAATTTATTTAATTTTTAGCTCTTTTTCTTTAGTTTCTAAGTGTAATTGGTTCATGTATTTAATAGTCAAAATTAGTTTTAGGTTGTTGTAATTTAGTTATGAAGACAAGTAGTTAATTCCTATTTTTGTTTACAGTTGAAATTTAGTTTTGTTATGTTGTAATTTTTTTTTTTGGATAAGATTGTTATGTTGTAATTTGATGTGTAATATATGTAGATGTTTCAATGCAATTTATGATCTATGAGGGGGGTTTAAAAGCTCTTAACTCATATAGTCCACTTAGTAAGGGGTTTGGGCCAAAGCTTAAAGGGGCCAACCCATAAGTTGAGAATATGATTCATTGTGCATCTTTTTTTTTTTCCTCTCTCTTTCTCTCAGCCAAAATAATTTAAATTCAACCTCAGTCTAAGTATCTTCAACTTGGTCTCGAGAAAAATATCTTCAACTTAGCCTTAGGTAGAGTATTTTTGCCTTGGTATTGGCTAGAGTAATTTTAACTTAACCTTGGTCAGAGTATCTTCAAGTCATCAACTAAAGTAATTTGAACTCCGCTAGAGTATCTTCGAGTCGACCTTGGTCAGAGTAATTTTAGCTCGTCCTCAACTAGAGTATCATCAACTTGGCCTTGACTAAAGTATCTTCAACCCAACCTTAGCTGGAGTATCTTCAACTCAATCTCGATTAAAGTATCTTCAACACAGCCTCGGCCAGAGTATCCTCAACTCAACCTTGGCCAAAGTATCTTCAAATTAGCCTTTGTAAGATCCCAAACTTATACTCATCCAGAAATAGTTGTAATCACACGAGTTATAAATCAAGAAGTGGATGGTTATCTCCTATAAAGAGAAACTTAGGTCATGCTTTGAAAAAGGAGAGAAGGAAGAAGTCATTATAATCACACTGTTTGCAAATTCCTTTTTGAAAACTTGTTTTATTCACTAGGATTATATCTCATTAAAAGTGTTGTTTTCAAAGGACAAAGAAGAAATCATTATGAACAAGGAGACTTGAAGATTTAGTTTTTCCTTTATTTAGTTTGCCTTTGGATTGGTTAGTATTTATTTGTATAAAGGGTGGTTTATGGCTAGACAAGTTTATTTATTTATTGTTTAGATTTGTTAGTAAAAGCTTGAGGTTTTGGGGTACATTGATATGATTTATGTAAGGAGTTATTAAATTTGTTATTTTAATATGATTGAAGTATGATTTTAGACCTTCTTGTTTCAAAATTTTATTTTTGGATGAAATATTTAGTTATGTTTTATTGCGAATTTCTATTATAACAAAAGGCGTTACAACCTCGACTAGAGTATTTTCAATTGAACTAAACAAAACAAAACAATTTTGATTGGTTCAGTTTCTATTCCTTAAAATCGAATCTAACCAACCCATGAATTTTAAAAAAAATTTAAGAAAAATTCAAATATAAAAAATATATGCTGGATTGATTTTGATCCATTGATTAATTTGACGGTCCATTCGATTTGAAAATAAAAGAGGATAGATTGTTATCCATCCATTTAATTATATGATCCATTCAATCTAATCTATGTCTTTTTTTATTTTAACAACTAGATGGATTGGAATGAATTTTACGCGGATGGATTGGATGAATCACATATAAATTGATTCTTTTGTCATTTCTAATTCGAGCTAATCGAGTTGTCAGGTCAATCTGAATACATGTCCACCCTTAACTCTCATATTGTACATAATTTATTCAGAAAAAGGCTTATATATGGTTATATAAGAAAAAAGAGGGTCAAAATTTTAAATGTAAAACCTATGGGTTGACTCCTTAATATTATAATAAATGTTAAATTATTTTGAAGGTCCCTATGGTTTTATAGAGTTTTTAATTAAGTCTTTAAAGTTAAAAATACTTTAAAAAAGTTCTTATAGTTTAAAAAGTTTGTTATTAAATCTCTATACGCTAACGGTATTATAACTTCGTTAATGTATATTTAATTTAATTGCACTTTTAGTATATCAACTTTTCTCTTATTTACAATCAAGTTCGAGTGTAGGTGGTATGCAAAAATAGAAAAGGAATTAATAAAGGTGTTGAAGGTGAGAATCAAACACCTACCTTTGAATTCCACCACTAACACTACAACCATAAGGCTAATGACTTTATTTGGTATATAAATGAAATTTATATTATATATAACTTAAATAGGAGACTAGAATTGCATATATATATTTACCACTACTAAGTTAAATAATATTAACATCATATAAACTAGTAATATTAAAATTAATATTGCTAAATATAAATCAGTATATATTTATTAGATATTAATAATATTAAAATTAATAATATATATACTTGTCAACATGAATGAAGTTTGAATTCCTACCTTTAGAGTTCACTAATATACATAAATTAGTATACATTAATAAACTTCTAGAAAAATTTAAATATATTAGATATGATATAAATATATTAGAAGAATGTTGATTGAAAATACACGACATAAATATACTTTTTTTAGTGAGGTATATATAAAAATTTATTTCATCGATAATAATATCTTATTTCAGTCACTAAAATATACAGAGAACAAAATAAAAAATTAAAACAACATAGTTTTATAAAAAAGAAAATCATTTAAAATAGAGTTATTAAATTATAATTAAGTTATATAGTATTAAAAATATAAGTTATTGTCTATTTTGTTTTAAAATATTATATTTTTTATTTACTAGTAGTAAATATATGTGTAATTTTGATCCTTAGTATATATTATTAATTTATATTTGTTAATATTAATTTTAATATTATTACTATATATCTATCATATATTAATTAATACTATTTTTAATATTATTAATATCCTATAAATATATACTAATTTATATTTATTATATTTATTACTAGTTTATATAATGTTATATTATTTAATATAGTAGTAGTAAATATATGTGCAACCTGTTTAAGTTATATATAATATAATTTTTATTTATATATCAAATAAAGTTATTAACTTAGTGGTTTTGGTATTATTGGTGGACTTCAAGGTTAGGGGTTTGATTCCTACCTTCAGTACCTTTATTAATTTTTTTTTTCATTTTTGCATACTACCTACATTCAGACTTGATTGTAAATAAAAAAAGGTTGAGAGACTAAAAGTGCAATTAAGTTAAATATAAATTAACGAAGTTATAATACCGTTAGCGTGTAAAGATTTAATTAGAAACTTTTTAAACTATAAGAACTTTTTTAAAGTGTTTTTAACTGTAGGAGTTAGTTAAAAACTCTATAAAACAATAGCGACATACAGATTAATTTAATTTATAATAAATAACTATAAAAGTGTACCTGAAATAGATTGATAAATAGATAATAAATAGAGAAAAGGACAATTATACTCCTTTATATTAATAAATAACTATAAAAGTATGCTTGGATCAAAAAATGGTTTGTATGAATTCATCCCAATTGTGATAAATTTCATAAAATTTGAAATTGATATTATAATGTTAGGAGCTCAATTGATAAGAATTGAGGCTATGCAATAAAAGTAATAAAATTAAATTGGTTTAAATAATTTTTTTGTCCCTATAAAATAAGGGGTTTGCTTTTTGTCCTTTATAATTTTTTTTTCATTTTTTGTTCCTACAATATTTTTTGTTTTATTTTGGTCCTTGTCATCAGATTTGATTGTTAAATCTAACGAAATGACCAAAAGAGAAAACATAGAAATTATAGGGACAAAAAAATTAAGAGGACCAAAATGAAAACAACTAAAATTAAGAGGACTAAAACGAAAACAATCTTATATTAGAGGGACTAAGCAATTATTTAAACCAAATTCTTAAAATTAAACCTTCAAACACTACAAATGCACTGATGGGGAGCAGAAAAATTATACCTACAATGAATGCATGACCAGTAAAAGAAATTATTAAAATTAACCTTAAACATACAACTTCGTAGAAGTTATGCAATGATGTAATTACCTTCAATTTACAAAGCAAATATAGCAAATGAAGAGAAACAAAAGCAAAACATAAAACAAGATAGAGCTATCAAAACAAATGGTAGAAGATGAGTGTGGATTAATAAAGAAAGCAGAAGAATGATGCACGATGTTACTAGTATATATGAGTAAATTACAATAGTACATTGCACCTCCTAAAGTTTCTTGACGTTGCACATGACCACCCTTCTTTTTTAATGTCTACAATAACACTCCTTATAGGAGTACACAATGTAACATATTTCTTAGGTAACACAGGTTGTCAGTGTCATGTATAAATGATATTAGTGTAAAGTATAAGAGATACCAATGTTATGTTTTTCAAATAATTAAGAGTGCTAGTGTAATTAATAATTTTTTGGCTTAATCACTAGTGCATTCGTTGTAGGTTAATTTTTTTTTCTCCCCATTAGTGCATTTGTAGTGTTTGAACGTTTAACTTTTATAAATTTGGTTTAAATAACTATTTAGTCCCTATAATATAAGATTGTTTTTGTTTTGGTCCTCTTAATTTTGGTTATTTTCATTTCGGTCTTCTTAATTTTTTAGTCCCTATAATTTCTATGTTTTCTCTTTTGGTCCTTTCATTAGATTTAATACTCAAATTTGATGGCAGGACCAAAATGAAACAAAAAAAATATTATAGAGATGAAAATGAAAAAAAAAATTACAAATGACGAAAAGTAAAACTCTCCTATTTTATAGAGACGAAAAATTTATTTAAGCAAATTAAATTTTTACGATTACTATCTGTATCTATATTTTAAGGTTCTGTTAACAAATGTTTTAAAAAAATCTGATTGATATGGTGAAGTGTATTAATAATTTTTTTTCTTCATATTTTTAACTTCTTAATATGATTAACATTCTTTTCTCTCTCTCTCTCTCTCTCCTCTTTTATTTATTTATTTTTTCTAATCCTTCACTTCTTTTCTTCGGCTCATTAATTAAGATGTCATTTAGAAACGTAGCTAGGAGCTGTTGCCAATGATGAATAATACTTTTAACACTACTTGCAGACATATATTTATTTCCCCTATCTCGCCAAGAAAACATAATTAACATTATCCGTGATCTAAATAAAATAAAACTTTAAAAGCTCAAAACCCAATGGGAAAAGTTCGGAGGTCCTCTACTTTTTATTTGCTTTTCATTAACGTTTATGGCCCTATAAATTTCTTCTATTTAATCTATGTTGCACTTCTATATTATTTACTCATATTAAGACTATTTAGGAGCTCAAGAAACATTCTTTTATTATTAGCGTTAATTTCATCAATTCATTAACCAAAAGTTGATGAAAGATGAGAGAATTCCGGTCGTAGATGCCTACTGCTTCACGTGATGTGTTCTCACTGTCAGGGCCCACTGTCTTTTGGTGATTTTGGATATGACGTGTATCATGTATGCCCTTCAAAGGGGCTTTGACCAATTTGTCTTCTTTTTCATTCGTTTTCGTTTTGGTATGTGAAAGCATTCATTTGCCTACATCTTTGACCACCTTCTACACATGTATGCCTTCAGGTACAGATCGAGAACAACTTCATGTTAAGGTCGTTTTCTATTTTTCTCCTTATTTTTTTGTTGAAACATATAGGAATTAATATAGGAGGGAAGAAGTGAAAAACATCTCTTTCACCTTTTCTAAAGAATAATTCTAATAGCTTGTTAAAATTATTTTTTAATTTTTAAATCACAATGTTTTTAAAATTAAAAATTATAGCCATTTGTTTTATTTTATACTTTTACCGCATCAGTATATCTTCATAAAGTTTTGTAAACTAGTACAGCTCACCTTTGTATTGTCTTTCCGGATGGAAGAAAATATACATATGAAAAAGCTGGTAGATTTTTTTATAATAACTGTTGATGTTAGGTGACACAAAACTAGAGAAATTTGCAGAGAAGCAAAGAAGAAATGTAGAAAAATAAAGCACAAAGAAAAAGAATACAATTAAGATCAAAACACCAAAAATTCATGTGGTTTACTCAATGTGGCTACATCCATGAGAAGTAACAGAATCTCCACTATAATTAAATGAGCATGTATAAATATTGATACCCATCAAAAACCTTCTCATAACTTTTTCTGAGACAGAAGAAGAAACCCTCAAATTTTGAGAAAACCTCACTCACTGATTTTCTCTCACAATGAAAAGCTCTCTGTTCTCTACACACCAATTCTGATATATGGGCTCTTAATACTAATCCTAGATACAAATAATAAGGTCTAAAGGAAAGTTAAAGGTGTGTTTGGTTTTCAATTGGGAGGTCCCAACTTATGTTTAGAGAGTAAAACTGAAAAAGTCTTTTGTTTGTTTTTTAGTTGGGTCCCAAATTATTTAAAAAACAATAATATAATACTATATAAAATAAATTATTTAAACATAATAGTACAAATACTATATAAAATAAATTCAAAATTAAAAAATCATTTTCATGTATTTTTAATTTATTTTAGCATTAATAACCTAATAAATAAGTCTTAGGAATACATTAATATTATCATAGAGTATTGAAGGATACTTTTAGCATCGGTTCTCTTTCTAATTAAAGAACACCTCACTTACATCCCAACTACGGATAATAAAATAGGTACAAATTTCCTTTAAGTAGCTAGGGAAAACAAAGATCTTAAGCTATTTTATTGTTTTTCGTTCTTTTATTTTTCTTGACCTGAATTCTTATTTTGAAAGCATAAAAGCTTGACATGAAACTCTACTTAGAGTGTGTTTTGATTAAATTTTGAAAAACAATTTTACTCGTATGATTTATAAAAAATGATTTACCTTTTTCAAAAATAAAATAAAATATCAACACAATGGTCTTTAAGGCCAAACTCAAGTTTGAGAAAAGCTAGTTTAGGTGGGCCAAAATTCTATCTGAAAATGTACTTAAACTATGTTTAAAAGTTTGATGGTAAGTTAATAAAAATAGAATGAAATAAAGTTAGCATTTAATCATTATTTCAATAGTTTATGATGGAGTGTGTTGTGGCATGAGGTGCTGAAGATTGACATTGACTTCTAGTAAGACTTTGATCGAAGTGTACCTTTCATTGACCAAGGTTTGAGTTATATAGACACTCCTCTCCAATGCGATTGAGATACGGTTGAAAATAGTTGAGTACCTAAAAAAGGTACTCCAAAGTTAGTAGTAATTTTGGCAAGGTAACATTGTGTAATAAATGTACACCTACCATTGTTGACATTGGTTGTATTTATAAGGGTATGAGATCGACAATCTTGAGGCCCAAGGCCTCTAAAAAGAAGTGTTAACCTATTTTGAAATAAAACACTATCACTTTATTTCAGGTTAAGGGAGACTGCTTTGTACCTAAGCATATTATAGCAATCTTATACTAAGGTAATGACATTGGCTTTGGTCAACACTTGACAAATTGTGTTGGTTCTTTCTTTAGGTCGAGGTGTCCAATTAGGTGGATAGGGCCTCAAGCACAGTCCAAAACATAATGGAAAAAAAGTTGATTTCCATCTTGTGCTCTTAAATTAAAGGGGGAGAAAAAAATTTTATTCGACTCATTTCAATATTTAATAAGGCTCCATTTGTTCAGATAGGAAAAAAGAAGAAGAAGAAGAAAGGGAAATGATGGAAAAGGAGTAGAAAATGAAAAGATTTTTTAAGTCATTTGGAAGAAAAAAATAAAAGGAAAAAAAAGAGACATGTATATGAAATAATATAAATATCCCTTATCAACAATCCACCAAATCAATGGTTAGCATTTGAAAAAGATAACTCAAACAATATAGAATGCACAAGGGTGCTTTTTGGTATGAGAACGAGCAAGCGAATGACATAACAAGGATAATATTATTTTTATGGGCAAAAATTGCTTCTTTCTCTCCCCTTTCCATCCAATCTTGGATAGAACCCCTTTTGGTGTTGATCTCATTCTTTCTTTCATTTCTTTCCATTTCCCCATATATTCCAAACAATGGAACAAACCATATGTATATGTGTGTGTGTGTGTGTGTGTGTATGTATATACATACATACATATATACATACATATATATATATATATATATATATATATATATATATATATATATATATATATATATATATATATATGGGCCAGGATTTGTTGATATCAGGTGTCAAAGTTAGTAAAATTACACTTTCAATAACTTTTTGTAAAATACAAATTTAATCAATCCAACCGTTAAATTATGTGATATTATTTTCATGATCATGTATATCAAATTTCACATAATTTGGACTTTTTTAGATATGTCATCTAATATTGAATATTTACATATATTTTAATTTTTTATTGTACGTTAAAATAAAGTGATACGATGAACTACTAAATAATTCTAGAATTGTGTGGAATTTTGGATACTTAATCTAACTAATAAGAACATCAAATTCAACGGTTAGATTTGTTAAATTTACATTCTACAAAAAGCTATATATATATATATATATATATATATATATATATATATTTGGCTATTTTCGTTCCTTCTATACATCTATCTTTTTGTTTTCTATACTAACAAACGCAGGGTAAGTGGTGCCATATAAAAGAATTGATCCCACCAAAAATTGGTTAAACGTTCAATAATTGATTGAAAAATGAAAGAGTAGACCTCCCCAATATTAAAACTTTCAAGAGGTTGACTATCCAATCCTTATTCTTATATATTTTATTTATGTTTGCTTATCTTTTCATATTATAGATTTGGATACATAATTTTCGCTTAAACCAAGATAATTTGTCTTTTAGTTTAGAGTGAATGTGGTTTTGATCTCTTAATTTTTTTCTAACAAATTAAGTCTTTTTATTTTTAAACACAAGGTAAATTTCGTCTCTCAATTTATTTTCTTTTACCCAAACTCTTAAATTCTCATTTTTTGTTCATAATCTTCACAAATTGATTCAATAAGTTGTTTTGAAATTTCTTATGTTTAAAACTTATCAACTAAAACATCAAATTACACCTAAAATAAAAAAATCTCAAATTTCCTCATCTTCAAACTTCAATATCGCATTCTACGAAATCCTTCATATTTTATTAAATTTCCCTAAATTTCTTATTTTTAAACAAATTACTTTATATTATAAATCTATCTTAAAGCTCCAAATATTTGGATTGACAATGAGAATTTAAGGTTTTAGATAGAATAAATTGATGAAGAGGCCAAATTTGTTCAACTTTAAAAAATTAAGTGATTTAATTGATTCAAAAGAAGTTTGGGAGACCAAAATTATACATAAAGTGCGTTTCTTAAGATTAGCGGATAAGTTGACTGAAAGTTAAAAACTAATTGAGATAAGCTAATTAATTGAATTAAAAATATTTGGCAAAATTAGTCGTTGAACAAGTTGATAAGCATAAAATGATACAAAAAGACAAACTTAATTACTTGCTATGATTTGAAATTTGGTAATTATATATTTTTAAACAATTATTACTTTTCATATTTTAATTTATTTCAAATAATTTATTATGTTAAAAATTAGGCTAGTAATTTTTTAATTCTATTTTTATTAAATAAAACGAGATAATATAAATGGATTTATATTATAATTTTAATGGTTTTATATTATAAATAAATGATATTTGAGGAGTCAAAAAGACACACCAGTATAAAAAAAAAAGTTTTTTTCACATAAAAAAACTTACATTAGTTTGTGGAAAATTGATGTAGCACTTGCAATGGCAATATTTTTGTAATATTTGGAAGAACATTCTTGATCAGTTGCTATATAACCAATCTAGAACACAATTTGTAGATCAATTGTACTAAGAACTAATGTAGAAAGTATTCTCTAAATTATTTCTTTAACAACTGATTTAAAATGTGGGTATCCTTTGTAATTTTTTGAAATTTCTAACACGATTTTTTAGATCGATTGTATTAAAAATTACTCTAAAAAGTATTTTCTAGATCATTTCTTGATATAGGGGACCTAGAATGTTGACGCCTTTAGCAATTTTTGAAATTTCTAACAAGACTTTCTAGATTGGTTGTATTTAGTACCAATCTAAAAAATATTTTTGGATCAATTCTTAATATAACCAATCTAGAAAATCCAGTATTTTGGACTTTAGTAATACACTTATGTTTTTATTCTTGCTCTAAATTTCAAATTTATCATTATCTATCTCGACAAATCGAATATGCCTTAAGGACATAACATTCAAGAGGACATTAAAGATGCCTCAATGGTATTGATTTTTCCTCTCATAAGTATAACTCTCCTCTTCATTTTCTCTTTGCACATCTGTTCATTTTTTGTCCTTTTGAAAGTTCTTTTGTTCTTTATGTTCATCTCATTTTTGTCTTCTATTTAAACCCTCTTTGTCTTCCAAGCCCTCCTTTGCTTCAACATGTTCTCAATTGTTCTCTCTTTGATTATGACTTCATCTTTCAAGTCCTACCCTCCTTCTTTGTTTTTATTTAAATATGACTTGTTATCTCACTCTTTTATAGATGGCGTATTGTGGTATAGGATGTGTGTTTTGTTCAAAGGCTCCAAACAGTATCATCAACACAGTTAAGGCGTCATGGTCTACTACAACAATAATGAGACCATAAATTTTCTTTTTTTTATTATACGAGTTAAATGCAAGAAACTTAACTACTACAACAACTGAGAATGTGTACATAGTTTTTCTTCTTCTTCTTCTTCTTTTCGCTTAATCCAATAAGAATTCAATACTTTCCTCCAAGGTAGCTTCCTTTTCCTTTTTCATTCCACATTTTTTTTATTATAAATCTCCTTCTTAGCTTATTTTTATTTATCTCTGGTAAAAACTATCATCATTGCTTTATACACTCCAACTCCCCTTTTTTACTTGATTAAACCTAGAAACCACTACAAAATGGGTGTTAGAGTGTGCAAATGGTGGTGATAGCTTTCTCAAACATGAGTAGATATAATCTTAGTGAGAGTTTATGATAAAAGAAATGTGAAAAAAAAAGAAAAAAAAACTACCTTGGAGGAAGGAATTTAAATTTCTATTAAATCAAACGTCAAATCCTTCCTCCAAGTTAACTTGACTTTCTTTTCTCTCTTTTGTTCCACATTTTCATTATCATAAACCTTCCACTTGGAAAATATTCATTCATCTTTGTTAAAGCTTTCACCTATGCTTTGAAAAGGAAGCTTTGACAGAGATAAATAATTATAACTCAAGTGGAAGGTTTACACTAATAGAAAAGTGGAATTAAAAAGACAAGAAGGTTGTCTAACTTGCATGAAAGAGTTGGCATTCCTATTGGATTAAATGAAAAGAAAAACAAAATGCAAACAAATTTCCTACATGTGGCTCACATAACAAAAAAAAAAAAAAAGGTTCATGTGCTTTTTGTTGTGTTTTTGGAAGCAAACAATTCTTTAAGGATAATGTTCAAACATTACTCCCATGCACCTTCAAACACTGTTATTATTCCTTCATGAGCCTTCAAATATTACTCTTATGTGCCACCACCAAGAGCGAGAGATAATAAGTTTAGAGTTTGAAAATATTACAAGAGAGAAAAAGAGATAACAAAGGAAGGAGAGAACATTACCTCATGAGGCTAAGGTTTGAATAAAAAATGAAGAAACTGATAAAGAACGAAAACAAAAACAAGATATGAAAATTTAGAAAAAGGAAAAGAAGAGATGTATAATAAGAAAACGTAAACTGAAGCCATAATTATATAAGAGAAAGATCAAACTTATCCTTTCCTCGAGGCATCTTGAAACTAGAGAATGATAGTTTGAAAATTGGAGCAAGAATGAAAATATATGTGTGTCAATTATCAACATTCTATACTAGTAGTATGAAGAACCAACATAGAAAGTGACTTTCTACATTTTTTTTAGTACAGACGATCTTGAAAGTATTGTCAGGAATTTCAAAAGTTGAAAAGATGTCAACATTATATGTTGGTTGTATGAAGAGCCAATTTATAAAGTTTTGTTAAGAATTTTAAAAGTTACAAGGATGTTCACATTCTACATTAGTTGCCTTATAACTGATCCATAAATTATTTTCTACATCGATTCTTAGTACAACTGATGTGAAACGTATTTTCTAAATCAGTTCTAAGGCAACTAATGTAGAATATATTTCTAATATTACATAAATATAATACCACTGCCTTACATTCTACATCAGTTTTGCAAGAACTATTGTAAATTTTCAATGTTAAAAGTCTTTTTCTATAATAATGGATGATAACAATCAGTGTAGAAAGGATACTATCTAAGATCGGTTATAAACACAACCAATTTAAAAAGTTCACTTTCTACACCGATTCTAGAATCGATTTAGAAAATACTAACTTTTTATATTGACTAATTTTACATCTACTTTGATTTAATATGTAAAAAAAAATGATATTAAAAGTCTTTTTGTAATAATAATAGATAAGAGATGAGAATTCAATATCATAGTTATTTGAAAAAAAAGAAGAAATAATAGGGAAATTTTAATAAAATAATGAGAATAAATAAATAAAATTAAAACTTATAAGGTCAAATACAATAAAGTAATATTTCAAAAATATTACAAACTAATTTCTTTATAGAACGATTCTATTTTAGTCAAACAATTTTTAAGTTAACCAAACACAATTATAATCCAAACTAAAGTCATCTTTATTTATCTTCAATGATGACGCTCTATCTGAGAGATAAAAGCAAACACTACATTAGCAGACTTTTAAATGGCTTTATGACGACAATGACCAATGATAAAATTGAAGCAACAATTAAACGAGAGGTAATGAGTAGGAAAAACACGAGCGGGTCGGAATCTGCAGAAAGTTTTATTTGTGTGGTCGCCATTCCAGCTTGCAGATAGATCTGGTTCTAGCTCCTAGTGGAAACAAAAGAACCCTTTTAGTGTCACCTTATCCCATCCTTATATAAGATACACATACATTTAAATAGTGCTAAATTAAATCACTCATCTTATTTATATTTTGTCAATTATAAATTTATTAACTATTTATTTAATTGCTTATGAAAATAATGTAATTAATTAATATTTTTACTAATAAACATGTTTAAAAACATTTGATAATCAGCAAAACATAAAAAATAATTTTTTGATATATTAAATACTTTCTTTAATTTATTCTTTATGGCATTGATTAAAAGTACCAAAATGCTTACAAGTAGGTTAGAATCTCCCGTACAGCATTGAGCTTGGGCTGTACTTGCTTTGATGATAATTGTTGCGTATCTTTCCATATACTGTGTATGTTATCGTGAAGCAATGAAAACTTGTCAGTACCATCATATAACCAAGGCACGTCGTTTTCTCACATTAGATTCAGGCACATGGTCTGGACATAGCGTTGATTGTGGTTAGTTTGCAAAACGTACCAAATCTATTGCTTTTTCTATTTTCTAGGTTAATTTATAATTACTAGGTATATTTCTCCAATCTCCATGGCATTATTTTGTATTTGTATGGTCTAGCAATAGTATGGAAGGCATTTAATTTAGTGGCACAAGGTAAAAAAAATTTGAAGTAAACACTCAACTTGATCTAAAAAAATTAATGAAATCTAATTTAGTTTCTAATAAAAAAATCACTAAATAATTTCGTAAGGTTATAAATGCGAGGCATTCTAGTCTTTCTATTTATTAGATAAAAGAACTAAAATATCTCATGTTTATAATTTTGAAAACTAAATAATTAGTTTTCGAGTTTAATAGTCAGTGTAAAAAGTTTTACACTATCAACCAATTGAAATTCATTGTTGGTATGACTTTTAAGGTTATTATTGTAAAAGTAAACAAATTTACTATACATAATAGTTTGTGATTGAATAACAGTGTAAAACTGTTTTATACTGTCAATATATGACCTTTTTTCTCTTAGTTTTTTTAGGTGTCAAAATATTCTCATTATTATTTCAGGAATCAATTTGAGTATTCACCTCAAATAGTATAAACGGAATTGGATCTCCATCATTGATTTTGCATATTATTTCACACGAAATAATTTAATACAATAGTTATTTATATGGAAAGTTTTATGGTCCGGTAAGGGTTACTATTTGTTGGGAAAATCAATTCAATTTCCAAATATTAATGTAAAGTGAGTAGAAAATTAAGAGATGAATTCCAAGAGGTAATTTAGTGGGATGTGACTCTTGGAAAATCCCACTACTATAATGAAAGGGTAGATGGAGAGGTTGGACAATTAAAGTTTACTAAATTGAATCATGAATTGAGTTATGAACTACCATTATAAAAGGAGGTCTTTGTAATGAGAGAATTCACCACCTAGCCTAGAGAAGGTCACCACCAAGTGAAAAGGGCCGGGGGGGAGGTGTCTTGTAATTAGAGAGTTTCTCAAGTTTGTTCAGAAAACTTGTAATTGGGAGGTTTATCAAATTTGTCTAAAAAATTTGTAATCTTATTTGAGAGAATGAATATTTGTTGAGATTGTGGACGTAGGCAAGAGGTGCCAAACTACGTTAAATTCATGTCTTCTGCGATTTTTTTATGTGGTGTTGTTTGTGTGTGTTCTATCCTTTGATCCTCAATTGTTGTGTATAAATGGAAATTTCTCTAATACTGTATAAAATATATCATGTTAAAAAAATTGAATATTCATTTTGCTTAAAAAAATTGGCATCTAATGTAACATACAATACACTCTTTAATACAACATTTCTAATACACACTCTACTATTGATTAAAATTTATTGAAAATTAAAAATTATGAGTGAGGCTCGTTAATTAAGAAATAAAACCTACAAAATTGTGCGATTTTTAATAAATTTAAGTCAATAATAAATGTGTAACCAGGAGATATCTAGAACTTCTATTTCAATAAATAGTGTCTTCAAAAGAGTGTATTAGGAAGTATGTTGTTAATATTCTCTACATTAATTGTAATAGTATATAATAATGCCAATTTATCTAATTGAAAAGTTAAACATAATCTAATTAAGAATTTTTTTTAAAATTTAATATAAAATTACACATTCATAAATTATGATAAAATTAAATGTCTCAATTTGTTTAACTAATAAAGTCTTTTAAGACTTTGGATGTTGATGCAAAGATATGAGTTTGAATCTCAATTTCAGGAAATTGGCTGGGAGAAAAAGGGGGGGGCGGCGGGGGGGAGATTGACCTACATTTACTGTTTTAAACTTGAAATTATATGAAATAATACAACAATTAATAAATCATGTAGTTTTCATTCACTCATTATATTTAACATAAATTCTTTACAGAAAGATACACAAGTTTCATATGTAAAAATTGTTCTGAAGTTACATGGGCATATGAACACACTTTCAATCTTTTTTCTAAAGTGATGCATGTAATATGTAAAGACCTATAATTAATATATCACAATTCACATTGTTATGTCCTTTAAATACGTATTCTTCGTTCAAGTCAATTCAATTCAATCAGCTTTATTTGGTACAAAATTTAAAGAAAGTTACTTCAGGACACTAATGTACCATGTCTGCCTCACTCATCTTCTGTACTTGTAGTCATAGGATCTAATTTGGTATTTGGGCTTTCATATATAAACTTTTGATATGTAGTACATAATCTCTTGCTCCTTTCAACTTTTCCTTGGGATGGAATACGATCTTGAATGCAGTCACCTCTCTAGCTTGGAATTCTGAATATTAAGCGGAGGAAATAAACAAATATTGTACTGCATCGATTATTTGGTGGTCAGAAACTCCATATGGTACCTCAAATTTCTAGTAGTTTCATGAAGCAAGTTAATTAAGTTGATAAGCAATGGTTAGACAAGAATTGATTGGAGTATAATATTAAACTTCGAATTATCTCTAGGATGCTTAGATAGTTAATTTAGTCGAAAGCAAATTCAATGAACGATTGAAGACAAAAAAGAAAATGACTGAGCTTTGGGCGTTGGATATCTTATCTGCTAGAGGTTCTCTGTTCAAATTTTAATCAAAGATGAGTGGAATGAAATTTATACGAGAATAACAGGCTACCTTAAAGTGTCCAATCAAACACACACAAAATAGTTGTTTCTTTAATTTTGAAGTGTATTTGTAAAAGGCATATAAGTGAAAAATAAAATAAAATAAAATGCAAGAGGTGCTTAAATCTGTTTGTGATGAATCAATGGCATAAAAGTATAAGGAAAAATGTGTTTGCCTGGTGCTTTTGGAGTGGTCTATTTAAAGGGTTCATACTATATTTATAGGACTTGGATGTTGACTTGTTCAAAGTAGATAGGAGAGTGAATCCATACTAGATTGCAGATCTGTTCGGATAGACAAGTGACTTGATTGAAGTACAATGAACTTGTTCAAGTGATTTGTGTGATACTTTGATTTCCTTGATTTAGGTCGAGATTCTCATACAATCAAAGCATTCGAGCAAAAATAGAGGGATATCTACAAAAGGCACTTCAACGCTCATATTAGTAAAAACTCCACACAAGCAAGAGACAAGAAATGCGTACATTTTATTATGACGTAGGAAGTATATGTAGGTGACAGACCTAGGTTGGAATTTGTAACACGGGACCTTGGGCCCCTTATAGATAATTATACATTGCTTTAGTGTGTATTTATGTAACTTTAGAAGTTAACTTGGTTAACTTTCATATATGCATTTGGGCTTAACGAAGATACAGAGTAGATTGACTCAGGACCAGTTCGTAAAATATGTTATGCAGGTGAGTTATTGCTCTAGTATCCAGGCAGGCGGGCACAGTTATGAGGTAAACCTAAGTAATATGGGTGCCTCTAATTAATAAATATGGCAAAAACTTTTGACATGTGTTATGTGGCTATGCATTTGGAAATCTCTGGTTCAAGCGAATGAAGTATTGAATGGGGCATAGTCTAGGTGGATTGAGCCTTGGATAGTGCTCAACCCAAGGTTGTAGCTAACCCTGTTGAACATTATTGATATTTGAGCTTCTAGCAAATTGAGCTTACATTATTTAACCATAACATATTAAATTATCATAATTAATTAAGTTATAGTGAATAACGGGTAAATAACACAATTGAAAAATAAACTGATTTAATTTTGATATATTATCAGTGTAAAATTTTTTATATTGTCAATTAATTAGAAATAATCTTAAACGGAACTTTTAAAATAATTTTTAAAAAATAATAATTTTACCATAATAACATTTCATAATTAGATGAGAGTCTTTATATTGTGAATATATTCTAATTAAACTCAAAACGAAATATCATATTTGCTTAAGTAGTGGCATATTGCTGTCAAAATTAATGCCCACAAAAAAGAAAGAATTCATGTGGGACCTCCGCGAGAATAAATTTCACAAGACAGAATACTAAGTTTGTTGGGACCCTAATGAACTTTGACTGGGAAAAAGGAATTGCAGCTTTCAGATTTTGGGACCCTTTGATTGCTAATCTTTGAAAAATCAATCAAATTTAGGTGTGGAAAATTGCTTCCTCGTGCTTTAACTAATTCCCCTTTTGTCAAGCAATGGGAATTTTGGCTTGGCTTGGCTTTAAAGTCAATTATGGTTTACAAACTTTTGGAAGCATTTAACGATATGGCAAATCTAAACTCTTCACCAGAGAAAATTTAAAATTAGAATCATCATCAGGATATGGCCCGGCTATATTTAATAGAAATAAAGTTTACTTCTAAAGAGAATGAAGACCAACGCTACCAACAAAAAGGAGCCCTTGAAAGTGTGGCATTTGATTATAATGCTTCAAGGAATCAAAGTAGCCATGGTTTAAAATGATTGAAAAGATCATTGCTTGCTTTAAATAATGCGGTTTTAAGCTTCAAATGTGTATCGAAAATTAGCTTTTAGTCTAAACTCGATAAAGACTAAAATCTTTTCTTTTAATGGGAGTTACAGTTGTTTTAACTTTATTTATCTGAAAAGTATCTTTAAAAAATTTGATTTTCAATGAGGTACAATAACGTTCAACGCGTTTAATTTAACCTAAGTCCCTAATAAGATTATGCTTGCTTCTTCTGTTTACTTAGATTAGACGTATGTGTAGTGCTTCTTTTGCAAATGTTCTTTGAGGGGTCTGGAGGGGTAACCTGTAATTAAAGGAAAATATTTTTTGACCACAAATTTAAGACAAGATGTTTCTTTAATTTTGGAGTGCATTTTTAAAATGCATATAAGTGGAAAAAAAATGCAAGTAAGAGATACCAAATACTTATATATAGTATTTTTTTTTTTGTGTGGGTACAATGATGGCAACAAAGTTTGAACCTAAAATTTGTGCAAATATCTAAATCCCCTACCACTAAGTCAACTCTAATTGGGTTGTATTATATTATATACGGTGTTAATTTTTTTATGTTTTACTAATAAAATTGGTGATTAAATGTATTCATGCTAGCACAACTTTCCATTAGGGGTCACAATGTTATATAAACTGTTTAAGCCAGCCCATGCTAGCACAATCTCTGGTCCAGCACAACAGCATATGCGTAGCTCAAAGGAGCGACGAGAGGTCCTGTTATTCTCACCCTAGTTTTTGTTATTTTCACCCCAATTTTTGTTTATTATTTTTTTTTCAAAAATACCCCTTGACGAAAATACGTTTTCGTTGTGTATTTGGACAAGATCTTTTCAAGATATACAAAGATAACGCATTTCTGTTATATATCTCGACAAAATCTTGTTCAATATAACAGAAACGTATTTCTGTTATATATCTTAATAATTGCGATTCCATTATCTTGTCCAGATATACAACGAAATCGTGATCTATTGTGTATTTAGACAAGATCTTGTCAAGATACACAACAAATTTTTGTCCAAATATACAACGAAAATATATTTCTATTAATAAAGAGGGGGTGGGGTGAGAAGAAGAGAGAGAATAAAAGGAAAGTGAAGACAAAATAGTTTTTTTACTCTTTTTTGAAAAAGTTGGGGTTGAAAATAGCAAAAAACGGAGTGGGAAAGCAGGGCCCGCGACGTGAGCACACACTTGGGTTGATGTATCTTTCACGGATGATTTGTGACTAGGCCCACCCAACCCAAAGCTATAAATTTTCTTTGTTCTCTAAAATTATAGTTGAAGGCTGAAGGTCCAGCTGAGCTGGTTCTTGTAAAGTACCCACATACAACAATTTATTCACAATTGCACTCAACTAACATAACTCTAATCAAGTTCATTAGAAAATGCTCAAGTGACGCTACTTAAACTCTAATGGAGCTATGCATGTCATTTATGTGTAGTTGGGACTAGAGTTGTATTTGTAGCTCGAGCGTAATTCTAATCGAGTGGCTTGTAGTATATTCGGGGCTGATTGAATCCCAAATCATCGTGGAATAAAATTTTTAGGGATAAACAACGGTGTTATTTCCTATAGTTTAAATAATATAGATGGATGAAATTTTGACAAAATGAATAAAAAAATTGCAGGTTAGTTTGTGATTAGATTTACCTCCCATTTCATAGGGGTGAAGCATATGTTCCCCCGGCCTATTTAGTTGTGCATTTGCGCATTTCACCTACCAATTAAATGAAGAAAACATTTTATTTACTATTTTTTATAAAATATTAGACGGATTAATAAAAAGTTATTATAAGAGTATATAACTTTTTGAAGAGATAAGAGAATATAACTTGCTATATCAATTTATGTATAACTACAATTTGTGAAAATTGAAAATCATTCTAAAAGCTAAGCAGTCTATCTATAAGCCACAACTCATGCAATAATGGAGTCTTACAAAATTATTTTGTAGTTTAATTTGATATATTATCAGTATTTTTTATACTATTAATTAATTAGAAATTATTTTAAAAATAACTTTGAAAATAATTATTATAAAAGTCAGTAATTTTCAATTATATGAGAATATGCGAGTAGATGATAGTTTAAACCTTCTCTACCCTATTAGTATATTCTAATTAAATTGATAATTTTTTTTTACCCTCTCGCAATTAAACATTTCTCATGTTCTTGATTTTGGGGAAAAGCCAAGCAGAAAAGAAAGATTTGAATTTCAGCAAAAAAAAAAAGAAAAAGATTTAACAGTTATGTTGGGTTGAGTTTTCATCCTTCAATTGATTTGACATAAAACAATATACAACAATATACAAATCTTTGCAGCATATGTGTTCTTAATTCTGCATAAGCTCTCCTTGTCTGCTCTCTTCTTCATTTTGTAGCATGATCCGATGAAGAGAATCATAGGGAATTGTCACCACTAACATAAACTACTCGGAAAATATCATACTTCATGTCAGTGGAGAAGCGTTCAAGATATGGCATCATCCACTTTCTATGGTCTGAGCTGAGAATCCATGAGTAACAAAATTGTAGGGACTGCCACACTTGAATGCATACCACTCTTGGTAAGCTTTGGCCTTTCATGCAAAGCCCCCCAGTTATGCCTTCTGTTTTGGAAAAACGAGACCTAAAAATTGCTAGGACTGCATAGCACAGGTCATCAAGGTCTTTAGTAGTTGTCACTACCTTGTTCATGGAGATTATGTCACCAGTGCTGAACTTCACAGTTAAAGAACCATCTCTTGATTCTCCGGCATATGCATCAAGGAAATTGTGTTCAACCAAGACTGCCATTCTTGTGACATTATTGGTTAGCATTGATTGCTGCAAAGAGAAAATTGCCAAAAACAATCAGGGCATGTGATCAGCTAATCAGATAACAAAGAAATACTTCTATGGACTTAGCCTGACCAAGTATTGATACATCTTCATTTTTTATGTAAAATAGTTATTCTCACGTGAATTTTCAATGGTTGAGTTTAATGCACACTGCAATCATGAAACATTGACTCACTCCAGCTACTCTATAAGTTTTGGATATTCTGTCACATCAGGGAAGTAGAAAACCAGAGGAGGTTTCTATCATAAAATGTTAAATTACATTCACATCATGAAGAGCGTTAGTTTTCCTTGGCATGCCTCTTATGCATGGCATAATTCTTGTCCCCAAAAAAAAATTTATTTAGATGAAATTTGAAAACATAGATATAAATGAGCCTTGGGCGCTTCATGATTATGCACTTAATCATTTTTTTTTTTATCTACGTTTTATTCCAGAATTCTTCCTCATGAAGGGGGTGTGCCCATGTTAAGAGAGTGTTAAAAGAATGTGTCAAATGGTGAGTTTATAGCATTCCTCCACTAATAATACTTTCCTAATTACTTTTTGAAAGGTCCAAGTTTGGGAAAGCAACACATAAGTTCAGAAGATGCTAGTCAACGGTTTTTGCATTTTGCATATTGTGATTCTGCTAGACAGTTGCAGATACATTTTTTTAAATAACTTGGTGATTATTGCTCTGTATTTCATTTCTCTTCTAATAATTCATTCTTTTATCAAAGCACGCACAGACACACACACATAATTGTTGTTCACACAAAGGTTTCATCAGAATTATCTTGTTTTTCTATATAGATGTCCAAGTTTTATTGAGTTGCTGTCCTATTGAAGTACTTCAAAGTCTATTTCAGTGCTCCAAGAAACCAGTCCAATAGTTAGGGGTCAAACTTACAAGATTTGCTGTCAGCTTATCTTTTCATCACTAGACCGTTTCTGCCATGCTCCATACCATATGATCTGAATACAGGACATGAGTTTTTAACACAATGTGCAAAAAAGAAAACAGTGAAACATGCTATGGTCAGTGGAAAAAAAAAAAAAAAAACTAGCACTAACGCAGCAACATATGTACCATGGAACAGAGTAATTTACAGTGTGACACATTCGCTAAAAAAAGGAGAGTAGCCTGTTCATCATTGCACCTGAACTGAATAATCCTAATGATCTGAAAAACTCAATTGGGTTCGTCCTCTTGGTTTCAAGAAAAACTTTCAGCCAAATGATATTAGGAATTAGAATTTTGTGTTTCTAATTTTAGGAAAGGGATTACTGTTGAGTAGCCACATGATAAAATACTTTAACACAACTATAGGATGTTAAGCTACATATCTAAGACTCTGCGTTGATGATATATTCAACCATCACAGATGCCAGACTATCAATATCATGGAGGTATGAAACAAATAAATTCTCATCTAGAAAATATGAGAAGTACAAAAACAAATTATGAAGAATAGTAAAAAGAAAGCTAAAAACAAGAATTGATGCTATATGTTTTGTCCTTATGTTGTGTCTACTTTGAAGCCAGTTATATCTAAAAATCATTACTAATTTTAGTGCAATCTTCCGGTTATGGCCATCCCAGTCAACAATACATGCATTACAATTTAACAGAAGAAAAAAAATGGATTTCAGAGGTTAATCAGCACAATTTCAAGCATACAGAATCCAGAAGGAAAAGAAGGAACATACACTTGAGATTACAGATAATTTAAGAGAAATTATTAAAAATGAATTGAGAAAATTTAAAATCAGAGAAAGGATAGAAGTAGTTACCATATTTCCATGTATGCTCCTAAATATAGAGCTTTGTACACAACCAAGGTTCTGAGTGAGTAAGGAAAACTGTTGGAGTGCATGAACAAGATGGTCGACAATTACTACAGTTGGCTTGAAAACATAGAAACTTAAGTCCAAATCTTTGTTGTTAAAATCCACAGAGCATGTCATCATCCTTTTCTTTATGATTCTTCTCTTCTGCACTACAAACACTATTTATGTTTTATTGGTAAGGCTACAAATACTATTCTGTCTAAGAAATTTGTCAAACACGAGTCGTGAACCACAACACACGCATGCTCAAATCTTAATTAATACCTAGTTTGCTTCCAAGAATAATTCCAAATCTTGAATTTCTGTGTAGAGCAGTTCAGTTGGCTATTTCGTTTTGCTTTGCCAGAAACGACCAAATATATTTAAATAAAAGGTGACTTGGAATTTGGAATTATACATTCACAGGTGTTTGACTCATTCAAGATGCTTACATTATTGTACCAAAACACAGATTTTAACCTCTAACTTGTAAATTTTTAAAGATTGTTGTCATTGTTTACAATTAGAGTTTAAATTTAGCTTAAGGATGCTTTATGAAATAAAAAAAAATAGAAACTGATAATCAAGTCATAAGATTAATAAATGACTAATAATTTACTGTATGACAATTAATTTATTGCAACTCGATAGCTTTTTTTTTTTTGTTGTTGAAAATAAAATATTTACTTTCTTATTTGAACGAATATGTACCCTTTTGACACGTTCAGCTCTACGTGAACGTCAGTCGGGCTATTTCCTGCTCATGCTTTATAACTATAAACATGTAGGGCAACCAATTAATAAAATGCTAGTGGGTCAAATCGAACTTGAATGCGCAATGTTTTTTCGGTTGAGTGCGAGTGTGAATGAGACGAAATCACAAAGAAAAAAGTATTTTAATATATTCTCAAACAATTTTTTAATATTTCATAAAAATATTAAATAAATTTAACATTTAAAAAATAAAAAGTTATTATTTCCTTTATTTAGTAATTAAGAAAATATTGTAAATTATTGAAAGGGAAACGCAAGCCGAAGAAACACCATAGCAAAAAGGAGTCCTAAGAGCATCGGCTTTTAAACGAGTCTAAAAAATTTTGTACAGTTCCCAACATCTTCACGAGTTGCTCATCAGTGTAGACCGACACCAGTTCCTCACGTGTTGACGTGATTGAGGGGTTAATATAATAGGTCACATGCATGCCATCCAAAATCAGTCAACACGCATAATAGACAACAAAAATCCCTTGGTTCCTAGGCTATGTTCAAACGTTTTACAGAATGGAATGGAATGGACGAACGAGTGATATAATTAACAACAAATTGTCTTTCTCCATCTTGATTAAGAAAGGAAAAGAATTTTATACGTAAAGCTTCAACATAATTTTCAACAATTTTTATTTTATATAACAATTATAGGGTGAAATAATAATTGAAAAAACTTAAATGAAATCAAATTATTCTCCCTCATTACACTCATTAAGGGGAATAAAAATGCGAGTTTGGGGAATAGTTATCCACACGTTCGCTAGATATGACCCCATTCCACTACAGAAATTAACAATGAAATACCTTCTCAACTATATAGATTAGTGCACATGGTAGGAAGCCTTGGAGTCTTTTCCTTTCTCCCATAATTTAAACTCTAATTACTGTCTAATTTGTTTTCAGCATCGGGGTGAATATTATGTTCTTCGTATACAACATTCAAAAATTTAATTGGAAAAATAGGGAATCCATCACAACAGGTCATCATTCTTTCTGTGATATAGAACTAAAAATGTCTTATTTTCTGGGTAAAAAAGTACTGATTCCTCCGATTGTTGGAGAAGCACAGGATTATCTTTAACATTATTTCAGAGTTCTCCAACCTAACCAAGATCAACAGTATGGTTATATTCCCACGCGCATTACCCTGCAAGAACATGAGAATCAATTTTTCATTGAATGACAAACATGACCCACAGGAAAAAGTATTAGGGGAGGATGCAAAGTATTACGTGTCTATAGCCAAGTATGACTTAAGGTGTGCTTGTTTAAGGAGAACAGGAAAGTTTAGAATTGAAGTTACTTCAAATTTAACGAGTATAACAAAAATGTGAGACTGTTGAATGTAAAGTGCAAGTCATTACTCCTATGAAATTGGGCCGAAAGCAAATTTTTAACAATCAAGCAACAATGACAGTCTGTTTGAAACCACAAAAATTGGGAATGGATTTTGTTTATAAATGATTTTTTTTTCTTAAAATGTTAAAAATTATGAATTGATAAATGAATTTCTTTTTTTGGAAAGTTATAAAATTTGAATTGATAAGATTTTGAAATCATTCTGATTTTAGTTGTAAACAAGTAGAAATTCACTCAAATATGGTCAGATTTGAGACTAATTGATTTCTAGAACAAATAAAATCAATTCCTATTTTAGTGATTTCAAATTTAGAGTAAGTGAAAATTAAAACCTTACTATTCCATTCTATTTTCACTCCCCATCTAACGTTCTAGCTACTCATTTTTCACCTTCTCAAACAAGCACACACCCTGTGAGTCCAAAATTTATCAATGCAAACTTTACAAAGCAGAGAAAAACAAAAACAAAGGTAATTGTTCAGAAATATGATAATTTAGGAAGCACAACCTCCAAGAAGGGTGAGACCTCAGACGCAAATGCATGCTATTGATCATAGTGAAGAGTTCATAATCCTGGTACTGTATGTGCTACTTTTGATGAGACACAGATTCAGGTCCACGAGTATTACCTTACTATAAGATTATGGGCACTCTCAAACCATCGTGAGCAAGCTGCACCGATAGTCCTTCCCTAAGCACAATTATAGAAGAATCAACTCTGTAATTTGCTAAAAATCCATAACATACCACTGAGTACAAACTACAAAGGTAAATAGTTGAACAACATTCACATAGTACTGTTAATATGGGTCTTGTGAATCAAATATTACCTATTGTATTTTTAGCAGTTAAAGTTTTGGCTATTTCAAAAAATGGAAAGAAGTGTACCTTGTGGACCACTCGGTTAAGAACTCATTGTCCTTGTGGTGATCAAACTCGTGAGTCATTCCAATCAATAGGGTTTGCTTTGGACATAACCTCTTCACAGTTTCAAGAGCCTATAAAATTACAAAGAATGAGATTTTGCCATCAGGGACATAACAAGTCTAAACATCATTCTGTAAAATGCACAACTAACCTGTGGAAGACAAAAGTGAACGTTATGTGATCCAGTCTGTAGTAACATAAAGAGGAATATCAAGAAGGAAACAAATATCGCTGAGAAAATAAAGAAATAAGAAAACTAAAAAATGGAATTGACAAATATGTATCAGAAGAGGCAAGACTCAGAATAATCAATCAAATAAGGTGAAGATTCACAATCGTGATTACTTGCCAATATTAAAATATGAATCACAAAAACATGTCAAAATGAAGTCAACCAGATAAGCATTTTAGAGAAAATTAAAGAAAAGGAAATCTTGACAAATTATTGTCAAGAAGGAAAATAGCACTTTGATAGATCCATAGAATCTGATGTGAGAAATCAGTTGCTTGATCCAGGCCTAATGAGGCCCACTATATGAAAAGTATATTCTAGAAGGAAGAAGCCTCACACAGCCAGCAAGGCAGTTGGTTAAGTGATGATAATTCTGTTAGCAGTGTGAGGGTTTATAGGGGAAGGAGGAGAGAGAGAGAGAGAGAAAGAAAGCATGCACATTGAGACTTCATTTAGAGAGGGGGACCAGGATTTTTCTCTGCAAGAGGAACACTGTTGTAGGAGATGAGACACTGATGAGGTGCATTCAGCAGTGAACTGGGTGTAATGTACTTTAATTAATAGAAGAATTACTTTCTTTCTTTTGGTTTCCAATCACAATAAAGCACATAATCACCACGTCACGTTCTTTTGTGCTAGAGTTAGACCTCCTATTAGACAAGGAGGAACCTGAAAATGAGTAAAAACGGGGGACTAGAACTCGACTGAAAGAGACAGTTGAGATTTCAGAATTGGTTTAGGAAGGGTCTAGGTTCCTCAAACTGCCTGGGTATCTTGTACCTACGATCTCATTCATGAATAATACAGTTCTTCATTCTTTCGTCTGTTCTTCCTTCTCTCTTAGCAAATCTGATTCCAGTTTTAACATTTTGTTATCCATATATTTTAAACAAGAGTTCATTTTTATTTTTTTTTTGTATTTCTCCCTTAAACATTTTCCGCCCTTGAATCTAAAGGTGATTATTGCAATGATGATGCACCTTGCAAGAAAAATGTGCAGAAAACATCAAATAGTATTGTTTGCTGAAGATTGAGAGCACAACAGTAATTACAAGCACAATTGCACATTGAGAAACTGATGAAAACAAGTTTCAATTTCAACTTCAAAAGCCAGAAAAAGCAATGGTTTATTTGGGAGGGCGGAGGGGGGCGCGCAGGGATTGCATCCAGATCATTCTGTTACAACCATCAATTTGAATTTATTCTGAAGTGTTTTCTGCTGAAACTATCTTTTAGTAACTTGAAGAACAATAAAATGACACTAAATTTCAATTGTTACATCCAATAGATTTTATGTTATCGCACAAAATTAACAACGGAGAGAAACAAGATTTTTTATTTAAATTAGTTAAATAAATGCTCAAGTGACCACAAATTTCAATGGATTTAAGTCCAGTAAATATGTGTTTAGTAATCATATTATTGGCCTTCTTTGATCAAGTTATTATATAAAAAATCAATGGAAAAATTTACTCCAGGAAAAAAGACACTCAAGTCATTCTGTAAACAATTGACAAAAGAATGAAATGTATCGAGCCATACAAAAGAAAAGCGAACTACGAACCATTTTCAGTGACTGCCAGCAGGGGAAATTCTATGCTATGAGTTTGAGGAACTGAGAAATTGAGAACCAGACTGAAAGAAATATTGCAACATAGAGGAGTCACTTTTCAAAAAAATTTCTATATGAGATACTTGTACACGAGTATAAGTGCATTAATGTCCTTTGCGCATGAGGATATCCTTTAGCGGCATATCATGTGTATTATGCAATTCTGTAGCAGATTCACACATTCACCTGGAATACAATTTTTACACTACACACACACACACACACACACACAGACCGACAACAATTGAAAATGGAAGTACTGACCTTTTTCAATGCATCCAATATAAGAAGATCCAACTGTCCAGCCCCACTTTTTGAAATGACTGTAGAAAAAGGACAATTTGCTGGTAGATGTTAAAAAGCACACTTCTGCGTAGAGTTTTATAATGATGTATAAATGCTTCAAAACTTCTCATTATGCAAGCTGCCTTCCTATTGTTTCAATGAGGAAGACAAGGCTAACAATTCAAACTATTCAGCAGCTCTATGGCTTTGTTTATGGTTAAGTAAATAATGCTTACTGCTTCTTCTTGATGATATAACATCCACGAGACACTGAGGTTAATTTTTCAAGTTTGAAAACTAAATTCTGGTTGATCCTTGATGAGTAGCATAAATCAATATTGAAATACTTTCTTTGTGGTTAATATCACACTTTCCCTCTTAACTTACTAGTTGGTAGTCACTAGCATGAGATGGGAGATAGTTGAAAAACAAAATCCTCTCAATTGTGACTCTCTTACAGTCTCACCACTTAACCAAAAAGAGATGGAAAGCATATTAAAATTAGGTATAGATGGTAGAAGTAGTTGGATGGTCTTAACTACAGAGAACATTTAAGTTCCACAATGAAGGAGAGCTGAAGCCTCATCAAAGAATAGCAGGGTAATACTCATCATAAGAAATTTGGAAACAAAGGTATTTCTTTGTAGTCTTTACACGACATAAATTATAATACCTTAATATTTTCTCTCACTAGTATAGTTACTTGTGGCATAAACTATGTAGTTATGTTGCTCTTTTGTCTACAAAAAACACATGACAACATGACATGTTGCACATAACACCAAAAGACAGTTGGAAAAGTTTTAACTTCTCATTTCAAACTAATTAATTGACTAAAACAGACAGATAAATAATCACTTATCTTATTGCACATGAATGAACGTTAAAGTTTGGTCAAAGAGAAGAAAAGAAGAAATGAATGTGTGTTTCTGGGTATAATTGTAATTTCATAACGCCATCTCCCCCTCCCCCCGGCTTTTCTTTCTATAAGTGAGAAGAAACCTTTTAAGTGGACCCACAACTACTTTTTTCTTTCCCATTCCCTCACCCAAACAAGAGAAAACATCAAAATCTACCCATTTTCTCTTCTCCCATATTCTCTTTGACAAATTCTCTCCAACAAAATAAAGTTTATGAGAGATAGCACTAATGAAGTAACACACATGTCCAAGTAGGAGGAAATGACTTCAAAACTCACCATACTCTGTACTAGCTGGAATCCGTGAAACATCAGATATATAAGCCACCCTATTTTTCTCACCAAAAAGAAAACCCAAACAGATATAATCCTCTCCATGCATTACCTACATCCAGAAATGTAGCACATAAGTCCTTATAGTGTGAAAGGGGTATTGCATTCCTACCATCAATGACAAGGTTTGCAGTGATTAACCGGCAAAGGAATCAATTTTAAGCCTGATGCAAAAAATGGCTGATTACAATCATCAGCAATTATGTTCCAGCAAAACTGAGCTACCCTTCGCATTTCTTGCCCTTCTTTGTGTTTTTTCTGAACCAAATAAGGAAACAGCCTTTCCATGCTGTTGCAAATGAGTAAACAAGAAATCAACTATCTAAAGCAAAATGCATCCATAAAATCAAGTGAAAGGGGAATAATGCCGACATAAGATTTGCACTGTAATCAGAAATATTTTCTAAGCATACAAGCACCCAAATTTGATGGCAAAGATGTAGATCAATAGAGTACCTTTTAACTTACTGAACAAAAAGTGATACAGTTTTTTGCTTATTGTATTAACGAGGTGTATTTTGCATCAATTCACTATATAGCAAAAAAACTGTTTATCGATATCCTCTAAGAAAACAAAAAGTTCATCTAGTGTGAATGCTTCCTTAGAGCTCCTACTCTCACAAAGTAAAGCAAAATATAATTAGACAGCACCTATGCTCCCACTTGGGTGTTTCCTAAGCCAATTGTCCCACTAACCTGCGATATTTGACCAGCTCACATCAAGAAAAGGGAAAGTTACTAGAGTTTACCTATCCATTGAATGCTGAGTTAAGTAAACAGGGGTGGGATCAATATCATTTGTGGGACTAAACGGCTGCACAGCACGCATATCATCCAATCCAAAGATCGCGTCAGCATGCTCATGAGTCAAGACAATCTGCAATTCAAGCAAGAACAAACTAATTCATTACACGAGGGAACTATCACCAAATTAAGCATCATCTAAAACAAAACAAGGCACCTGAACACATACAAGGTTACATGCATATCGAATCTAAACTTTGAAAATTCTAACCAAAAAAGTAGAGCACAGTAAAGAAAGAAGGGAGGTGGAGTGACTGACAGAATCCACTCTGGGAATGTGATGGAAAACAAACCACCTAAGTACAGCCTCCCTGAACGTCTTCCCACAATCAATCAATATATATTTGTGAGCGGCATCGCTTTGAGAGTAATATTCGATTAAGAGAGAGGTATTGCACCTGCAAATTTAAGTCCGTAATATGTAATTTATATATAACGAAAGAGCTCAATTCAATCCCTTAAATGAAAATTAGCGCGTAGGTTACTGAAATGTATAATTTATCCGTCTTTGAAAAATGAAAATTGTCACATAAGTTGTTGACATGTGCATTTCATGGCTGCTGTGTTCAGTCGTAGACGAATTAGATCAATGAAATGCGTATTTAAGGGAGTTAGGTGTTAATTTGTATCCTCGAGTTGAGGAGAGGAGCAATAGTAATTTGGCATGACATTGAGAGTGAAGAAGAACCTGTAGTTAGGGTTGATGTGAGGTGGGAGAGAGAGAGAGTGAGCACAGACAGGACATGGAGGATCTGAAGGGTCGATGAGGCACCTCATGGATGGAACCGATCCCGAACTCCCGTTCCCAGAAATATCAATGCCGATTCCATCGCCACAACACAACACGAGCGGAAACTGTAAGGTAGTTGGAAATGTTTGAACACAGTTGTGACGGGCGTAGGAGGGAGGGAAGGAAGAGTCCAAGAGGCAGCGGTAGAATTAGAAATCGGCTACACTAAGCTTTGCTAGCTGTTATCGGATAAAAAATATGATTAACATGTTTACTTGTCAAAGATTTTTTTAAACTTACTGTTCTGGTTTACATAAAGCCTGATTTGGCGTTTAATGGCTTACTTTATAATAATTTAATATCAAGATACAAGGGAAAGTAGGTAAGTTAGCTTTCATAAGAATTGAATTTAACTTTTTTATATGATATAAATATATTTTTAAGGTCTATATAATTTATTTAAAATATATTTTGCAATAAAACCTTTAAATAGGATATAAATTTATTTTTCAATAAATTTATAAGCTTGACTTTTCATTTAAGTCAACATGCTTAACATTTTAAAAGATAAATAAATGTATGATTTTAATATATTATAATAAATTTAATATAATAATAATATTATTAACAATAAATATTATTTATGTTATTTAAATAGGTCGACCTATTAGACCTAAAAGATTTTTTGAATAACGTATAATCAAAACACAACCTTTTTAATTAAATAAGTTTTAATAAAAACTTTGACTTAGTTTATTTTCTAACGAAGCCTGATTTGTCACGGGATTAATGTAAGTTAAGCCATAAGTCCTTGTCGAACTAGGAGTACTCACTTTCTTTACTCAAGAGTCAGTTCATCTACCAAGTGCCAAATAATCATCTTACTATCAAGAAATTATTCGATAATCCAGAATTATAGGCAATTTTTATGTAATACAACCATATTTTTTAATTTATAAAAAGGATTGACAATGTGTCCGTGGCATAGGGATTGGTCTAGACAATATGATTCCACTTTCAGAGTTAATAATTTCTTCACATTCATGACTCTACTTCTGTTTCTGTTTTCTCGCTAAGAAATAAAATCAAAATAATTAAATGTTTGTAACAGAATTTTAACAATATAAAAGTTTGCATATTGTGTGAAAAAAAATTATACTGCATGTACTATTGCTTATTCAATTTTTAAATGTTTTCCAGTTAATTATTTAAAATAAAAAAATTATCATTTTATGTTATTAGGGTAGCTTTCAACTTTCAACCATCAAATGCATATATATATATATATATATATCTTAATGAAAGATTGTTTCAGCTTAACTAGTGGTTTCAAGTTTAAGCTCTGAGTATGCAGTTGTGTGAAATATTTAAAAGGAGAGTTTTACTGTCCATAATGGTCTTATCAGCTCCAGCAGCCTCTTGTGAAAAATACCCGTAATCTTAACCGGAAAAAAGATAGTGTTTCATACACATATTAAAATTAAAATAAGTTACACTACAACTTACTAATTCTCCCTAAAAAAAGGTCTTAATTCTATTTTTTGTTTGATATTAGGGGTATAAATGAGCTAAGTTATTTGTGAACTATTCAAGCTCAATTCGTAAAAAACGCGAACAAGTTTGTTTGTTTAATTAAATAAACAAACTCAACTTGAGACTGAGCTCAATTATTTAAAGAGTTTAATGGTCATGCATTGACAGTATAAAGTTGTTTTATACTGTCATCCAATCACAAACCATCATTTATTGTAAATTTGTTGACTTTATAATAAATATTTTAAAAGTCATATTAATGGTAATTTCTGATTAGATGATTGTGTAAAACTTTTTACACTGATAGTGCATGACCATTAAACTCTTATTTAAATGAGTCAAGTTTTACAAGCTCGACATTAACTGTCCGTGAATAGTTCGTTTGTTTAAATTGATGATGAAAAATTTACTAGCCTTTGTTATTTACATATTCATTGTAAAGATATGTAGAACTTTGTTGAAAGCATTAAGATTAATTTTTAATTTCTTTTTGTAGTAGTCAAGAAGTTGTAAAATTTTTATTTATTGTATTATAAAAACGTAATAATCTAGAATGTTTGAATTCTACATATCACATGTTGAGTACATATTTCTATTTGTATATTATCATATAGTATTAAAATGTTTATTAAATACTAAATTGATAAAGTTAAAAAATAATTTAAGCAAGTTTTCATAAAAGCAAAAATAATTAAATTATAACTGAGCTAAACAAGCTAAACTCAAGATTTATTTTTTTTAAATAAGTCAAGCCCAAGCTTTCAATCAGACTCGTTTAGATAAATGAGTCAAGCTTGAGTAACCTAATTTTTTACAAGCCAAACCTAAAATTTAAGTGTTCAGCTCAGCTTGACTCGTTCACAATCTTAATCGATATATTTTCAAATAGAACAAAATATAGCACGAGATTAAAAGGTGATATATTTGAATTGAATTTCACTAGAAAAAGGTAATAAAAAGTAACAAAACACAACATCTGTTTTTTTTTCCCGTGCGTCCAATTAGTGATAGTTATGTATTAGTAACTATTGAATATATTTTTCAACACTATTATGTTTAATTAGTATCATTAGATGATGGCCATGATTTAAAGACCATCTTATCCAAACTTGTCAAATGTTACCTAAATTTCATTTTAGACTCTAATATCAATTAGTTAAACAACTTTGATTTTATGTGAAAATCTTATATTCTATTTACACTCATTATTTCTTTTTATTCCTATTTTCCTTTCTTGTAACATCATTCTATTTACACTCATCTTTTTCTTTTTTTTCCTTTCTATCTACAGACCTATTTCACATCCCTTTACCAGGTGTGAAAACATCATTATTCTTAGTTAAATCACGAGCCTCATAAAAAATGTTAAATTTTATTTTAATAATTTAACCTTTTTATGTAATGAAGGGGGCAAAAGCCCCCAAAACACTACCTTACATAAACTGATAAACAGTATCAGCATAATGGGTTAACAAGGCTAGAGAACTAATTATAATTAATTTAAGGTTAAATTAATTTGTACGTTCCTAAATTATTTAGAAATTTTTAATTAGATCTGTAAACTAAAAAAAATAAATTGTAGTTGAATCCCTAAACTAAAAAAGTAGATCCTTGAAATTAGTTTTTGACAACTTAAAACTAACAAAAAAAATGACAATTTATGACAATTTTAAAACCTTAAAGACTCAATTATAAAAATTTTACAAAATCAAGAACTTAATTATAAATTATTTTAGTTTAGAGACCTAATTAAAAATTTCCAAATAGTTTGAAACTTATAGATTAATTTAACCTTAATTTAACCGTTATACCTTTCTTTTGTTTGTAAATTGGTTCTTCTATTATAATCGAGTGTATCCATTATTAGCCGTTGAATACAAGAAAAACACGTTTGAGGTGAGGATCCATTAAAATCAAGTGTATCCCTATTTCTATTTAAACAATTATAGCATCCATTGAATATTAGCATTCTTAATGCAATTAAAAAGAGTAGTTATAATTTGCATTCTCTTCCTTGAACTAGGGTCCGTTTGGTAAATATAGAGTGCGTGTTTGGAGAACCAAGGGTAATCCAGTTCCATATGTCTACAGCTATGTATGACTTAAGGTGTGCTTGTTTAAGGAGAGATGGAAAATTTAGAATAAAAGTTACTTCAATTTTAACAAGTATAACAAAAATATGGGACTGTTGAATGTAAAGTGCAAGTCATTTACTCCTATGAAAGTGAGAAAATTTTTAATAATCAAGCAACCATGACAGTCTGTTTCAAGCCACAAAATTTGGGAATGGATTTTGGTTATAAATGATTTTTTTTACTTGAGATGTTAAAAATTATGAATTGATAAATGAATTTCTTTGTTTGGAAGTTATAAAATATGAATTGATAAGATTTTGAAATCATTCTGATTTTAGTTGGTAAACACGTCGAAATTCACTCAAATCCTATTTCAATGATTCAAAATTCAGAGTAAGTGGGCAAAAAAAAAAAAAACTTACTATTCCATTCTATTTTCACTCCCCATCTAATATTCTAGCTACTCAGTTTACACCTTCTCAAACAAGCACACCCTGTCAGTCCACAATTTATCAATGCAAACTTTACAAAGCAGAGAAGAATAAGAGAACAAAAGCAAAGGTAACAACAGTATTCAGAAATATGTTAATCTAGGAAGCGCGCCCTCCAAGAAGGTTGAGACCTCAGACGCAAATGCATGCTACTGATCATAGTGAAGATTTCATAGTCCTGGTACTGTATGTGCTACTTTTGATGAGGAAAAGGGAGATTCAGGTCCACAAGTATTACCTTACTATAAGTTTATGGGCACTCTCAAACCATCGTGAGCAAGCTGCACTGATAGTCCTTCCCTAAGCACAATTATAGTAGAATCAAGTCTGTAATTTGCTAAAATTCATAACATACCACTGAGTACAAACTACAAAGGTAAATAGTTGAACAACCTTCACATAGTACTGTTAATATGGGTGTTGTGAATCAAATATTACCTATCGTATTTTTAGCAGTTAAAGTTTTGACTATTTTGAAGAATGGAAAGTGTACCTTCTGGACCACTCCATTAAAAACTCATTGTCCTTGTGGTGATCAAACTCGTGATTCATTCCAATCAATAGGATTTGCGTTGGACCTAACCTCCTTACAGTTTCAAGAGTCTGTAAAATTACAAATAATGATATTTCACCAGGAGGGACATAAAAAGTCCAAACATCAGTATGAAAAAGCAGAACTAACCTGTGGAAGACAAAAGTGAACGGTAGGTGATCCAGTCTGTAGTAACATAAAGAGGAATATCAAGAAGGAAACAACTATCTCCGAGAAAATAAAGAAATAAGAAAACTAAAAAATGGAATTGACAAATATGTATCAGAAAAGGCAAGACTGAGGATGATCAAGCAAATAAGGTGAAGCTTCACAATCATGATTACAGCAATCAGTGGCGGATCCAAAACCCCAGGTCAGTGGGGGCAATCTATTTAAGAAAATAAAAAATAATAATAATTATTATCATATATATAAATATAAAGACATAAATGTTAAAATCATAAAATTTTATCAATATAGTGGGTTTAAATATATAAAAATAAGGGAGGCAAAATATATAAAATTAACATATTTATTTGTAATTTTAACAAATTAAGGGAGTGCATTTGCATATTCTTATTTAATTATAGGTTTACCCTTAATAGTAGGTTTAAATATATTAAAATAGGAAGGACAAAATATAAAAATTAAACATATTTATTTATAATTTTATCAAATTGAGGGGGTGCATTTGCATATCCTCGTTCAAGTGTAGATCCGCCCCTGACAGCAATGATGATGCATCTTGCAAGAAACAAGTGCAGAGAATATCAAAACAGAATTGTTTGTTGATGATTGAGAGCACAACATGCATAACAAGCACAATTGTCCATTGAGAAACTGATGAAAACAAGTTTCAAATTCAACTTCAAAAGCTGATAGCAATGGCTTATGGGGGAAAACATGACTTCCAGATCATTCTGCTACAAATCATCAATTCGAATTTATTCTGACATGTCTTTTCTGCTGAAACTATCTTTATCTAACTTGAAGAACAATAAAATGATACTAAATTTTATTTGTTACATACAATAGATTTTATGTTACTACACAAAGTTAGCGACGGAGGGAAATAGGATTTTATATTTTGAAGTTAAAGAAATGCTTAAGTGACCACAAATTTCAATGCATTTAAGTCCAGTAAATATGTGTTTAGTAATTATATTATTGGCCTTCTGCAATCAAGTTTGTTGAGATCTCATAAGGTTTAGGTAGTCTCCACCGTACAAGCTGGTTTTGTAGAGTTGAATTAGACTAAGTTCAAATTCTAAGATGATATCAAAGTCTATTTTAGATCTGTTATTAGGTCACCCATATATGTATACGCTCTAGATGTCTATTTCTAGGTGTGAGTGGGTGTTGTTATTGGGCCACTCGCTAGGCTCTAAGCTCAAATTCTAAAATTGTTAACATAATAGTGAACAAGATGTTTTATTTGTCTAATATTAGAAAGTCAATGGAAAATTTACTCTAGGAAAAAAAACGCTCAAGTCATTCTGTAAAACAATTGACAAAAGAATGAATCATATCAAGCCATACAAAGAAGATCTGACTAAGAACCACTTTAAGTGACTGCCAGCAGGCAAAATTACGCTAGGAGAGAGTCAGAGGAACTGATAAATTGAGAGGACCAGGCTGAAAGAAATAATGCAACATGGTGAAGTCACTTTTCTAAAATATTTCTATATGAGATAGTTCTACACGTGAGTGCAAGTGCATTCTTGTCCTTTGTAATTCAGTGGCAGAATTCACACATTCACCTGGAATACAATATTTACACCCCACACCCACCGACAACAATTGAAAATGGAAGCACTGATCTTTTTCAACGCATCCAATATAAGAAGATCCAACTGTCCAGCCCACTTTTCAAAATGACTGTAGAGCATTTTGCTGTTAGATGTTAAAAAGCACACTGCTGATAGGGTTTTATAATGATGTATTAATGCTTCAAAACTTCTCATTATGCAAGCTGTATTCCTATTGTTTCAATGAGGAAGACAAGGCTACTTCAAGCTATTCAGCAGCTAGGGCTTTGATTACAGTTAAGTAAATAATGCATACTTACTGCTTCTTCTTGATGATAAAACATCCATGAGAATTGAGTTAATTTTTCAGGTCTGAAAACTAAATTCTGGTTGATCTTTGATGAGTTGCATAAATCAATATTGAAATACTTTCTTTACACGAGTAATTTGTTTGTTATTTTCTTATAACCTTGTGGTTAATGTCACACCTTCCCTCTTAATTTACTAGTCAGTAGTCACTAGCATGAGATGCGAGATAGTTGGAAAACAAAATCTGCTCAATTGTGACTCTCTTACTTACCACTTGACTGAAAAGAGATGGATAACATTTTCTTGTTTGGTTTTATTGAGAAGTGATAGGAAAGAAAATGTAGTTGTATAAAATGACCTATATACCCTAGAAAGGAAAAGGAATGTGTATTTCTGGGTGTAATTCTAATTTCATAATTTAAATGAAAAGCATCAAAATCTACCCATTTTCTCTTCTCCCATATTCTTTCTTCACAAATTCTCTCCAACCAAATAAAGTTTATCAGCATAGCACTAATGAAGTAACACACATGTCCAAGTAGGATGAAATGACTTCAAAACTCACCATAGTCTGTACTAGCTGGGATCCGTGAAACATCATATATATAAGCCACCCTATTTTTCTCACCAAAAAGAAAGCCCAAACAGATATAATCCTCTCCATGCATTACCTATATCCAGAAATGTAGCACTTAGGTCCTTATAATGTAAAAGGGGTATTGTATTCCTATCACCAATGACAAGGTGCAGTGATTAACTGGCAAAGGAATAAATTTTAAGCCTGATGCAAAAATGGCTGATTACAATCATCAGCAATTATGTTCCAGCAAAACTGAGCTACCCTTCGTATTTCTTGTCCTTCTTTGTGTTTTTTTCTGAACCAAATAAGGAAACCTCTTTTCCATGCTGTTGCTAATGCGTAAACAAGAAATCAACTATCTAAAGCAAAATGCATACATAAAGGCAAGTGAAAGGGAAATAATACTGACATAAAATTTGCATTGTAATCAGAAATATTTCTAAGCATACAAGTACCCAAATTTGATGGTTGGGAAGTACACATAACACATGTTTCATCTTTAAAACTTGTGCATCTGAAACTACCCACATATTAGAGTATTTTCAGAAAGAATAATTTAGTTAGGAGTAATTTAATTGAGTTAACTGCCCTGTGATAGTAACATGAATTGAATCATCAAAGTTGAAATTGAAGAGCCACGCAGATTAATAGAGTACCTTTTAACTTACTGACCAAAAAGTGATACCATTTTTTGCTTATTAGTATTAACAAGATGTATTTTGCGTCAATTGACTATATTGCAAAAAAATCTTGTTTATCATTATCCTCTAAGAAAACTAAAAGTTCATCTAGTGTGAATGCTTCCTTAGAGCTCCTATTTTCACAAAGTAAAGCAAAATATAACTCTAAGCTCCCACTTGGGTGTTTCTTAAAGCAATTTTCCCACTAACCTAGGATATTTGCCCAGCTCTACTTGAGCATGGCTCTATTACTTTGGGTCACTCTGTAGAGCATATTTAAATTTTAAATCTTAAGTGATGTTTCTGTTGGTCTAGAAAATAAAAAAAGGGGTAAGTGGAATTTCGGCTATATCAGACAAGTTAAATCAAATAAAAAGGGAAGGTTACTAGAGTTTGTTTACCTATCCATCGAATGCTGAGTTAAGTAAATGGGGGTGCGACCAATATCATTTGAGGGACTAAACGGCTGCACCAAACACATATCATCCAATCCAAGTACCGCATCAACATGTTCATGAGTCAAAGCAATCTGCAATTCAATCAAGAACAAACTAATTTATTACACCAGGGGACTATTACCAAATTAAGCTTCATCTGCAACAAAACAAGGCACCTGAACACATACAAGGTTACACTCATATTGAATCTAAATTTTGAAAACTTTAACCAAAAAATAACACAGTAAAGAAAGAAGGGAAGTTGAGTGACTGACAGAATCTACTCTGTGAATGTGATGGAAAACAAACCACCTAAGTACAGTCTCCCTGAACGTCTTCCCGCAATAAATCAATACATATCTGTGAGTGGCATCGCTTTGACTGTAATATTCGATTAACGGAGAGCTGTTGCACCTACAAAGTTAAGTCCATAATATATATAATGAAAGAGCTCAATTCAGTCCCTAAAATGAAAAACAGCACGTAGCTTTCCGAAATACATACTGTTCCTGCAAAATCTGGCCTTCTTCTTGGCCTTCACAAGAACAGTCTTCCTCCCCCTCCTTCAGGGTTGCTGTTATGTCTCCTTGCTTTTGGGCCGCCCCGGTGAATGTATCTGCAAAAACACTCCGAGGCTTAAGTCAGAGATGAAGGTCTTGATAGAGATGCAGGGTTTTTAGGATAGTGATTAGGGTTAGAAAGTGCACCTGAACCACATATATGATTGTGCATTTGTTTCCAAGTTACCTAATTTGTTTCCTTTTGTTGTGGAGATTCAGGACCAGTTTTCCTTATTAAGTGCAAACTTCCTTGTTGCCTTATTTAGGTAAGGCCGAGCTTTACTTAGCAAGGCATCTTGGTCGGAGGCTGAAGTAACTATCCGGCTTGGCATCAAGGTGCCCAGTCCGGATGGTACACAAGCCCCCACACTTTGACACTAGTGGAGAAGCTTTTCACCGTCTGTCCGAGGATGTTGAGGGGAGATCAAATGTTTTTTATCGTTCTTCGATCACACAGGTTGGGGGCCGAATGTTTGGCTAATCTTTCAGACTCATGTCGGCTGGTCAAGTGGAGTTTGGGATGGTTGAAGTCACTCAAGGTCGCGTACTTCGACTTCGGCCAAGTTGGTGCTTTGGAAATTGAAGCGTAGAGCTTGTTACTTCTTATCTTGGGAACTGTCTTGCACATTCCCACGTGCATTTAATGTGCGAAGGCGGTTATAGGGTAGGCCAATGATGGCCTGGAAAACCTCAACCGTCACCTCATCCAGACCCTTGGACGTGGATGATGGGGGAATGATCTGACGGTAAAGAGGGCTTAGGCTTTTGGGCTGTTGAGCCCCCCACTCCTATAAAAGGAATTCCTTTCCTCTCCCCTTTCTCCTCCCTGCTTCCTTCGTTTGCTTTTGTTGCGTTGGCAACTGCTTTTGCTGTGCCTTCTGTTGCAACTTTTCCCCATTTTCTCCTCAAGGCCTACTCAGGTACGCCCTTCTCTTTTTCCTTTTTCTTCTTCCTCAATGGCTTCTACTCACGAGAGTGGTGGTTCCCCCAATTCTAAACCTAGGTCCATGTTGCCACCAGAGGTGATACCCATCGGAGAGCCGTCGCACGGCAGTGAGGGAGCCTTTGTGTCTTCCATGTGTTCATCCTACTTGGAGAAGGAAGATGAATAGGCTGAGTTAGCCCCCTTACCTCATGTGGGGTGCAGGGTTCAGGCGGATGCACATGGGACTAAATGACCTGTTGAGACGACAGACTCAATTCAAGTGGATGACCAATCTTCAGAGGCTATGCCAAATCATCCCTTGGTCAGCTGGAAGAGGAAGCCGTAGCCAGAGGCAACCTTCCCCCTGGTCACCCTACTTGTGTATCAATTGGTTTCCGGAGAGGCAGGGCCTATTTCTCCAAATTTCAATCTGAAGCCGCCGTTGCCAATCTTTGGAAGTCTATCACCCTTTGCCACTCAGTCCAGGAAGATTTGGTGGTGGCAGAATCCGAACAAAAATGTCTTTCTCATTGCGGTCCTGGCACAAGCTCACTACACTTATGTCAACGAGACGTTGTTTCGCCAACTCAGGATTATAGTGCCATTTGATGGCTTCGAGGTCGAAGTGTTGTAGGCTCTAAATGTGGCCCCCACTCAACTTCATCCAAATGGCTGGGCCACCATGTGTGCCTTCTACATCCTCTGTAATCTACTCCATATGACATTGACTACCCCGAAGTTCCTTCACCACTACATTGCCAAGGAAAGGAAGAAGGGCGGTTGGGTGTGTCTTTGTCCAACGTCAGCGGGATCTCCCTTTTCACTTCTTTCACTTCCTCCTACAATAATTTCAAGGGTGGGTTTTTCCAAGTGTGCCTGGGTCTAGTTGATGCGCTAGATTTCCTCGATGCTCAAGGCCGCCCTCGATTCCCGTTTTACCAGACGAGAAACCCTAACAAGATTTCAGGGTGCTCCGTCAAAGATATGTTGGCCAAGGATCAGGCCGACATGGTTGATTTGCACAAGCTCCATTGGCAACTTCCATGTCGACTTGTGTTAAAGCTCTTCCACTCTCGAAAGCCATTGAGAAATATGAAGTGTGAATGTTAAGTGTTTGCCTTTTTGAGGGTGTTTTTGTTTCCTAACTTTTGCTTGATTTTTTGTAGTGATCATGGGCAAGTTCGACTTTGCCAAACTTTGAGCCGAGAAGGTTGAGAAGGCGAAACTTGCCGGGATAGGTGTTGCCTCTGCTGGCTAGGCCAGTGCTGCTTCTATCGACCAACTAGGGCTCCACCCCCCGACTCTACAAGCTTCCACTTGTGCACCAATTCCTACTCTGCCTTGGATAATTTCTCTCATGGTGGAGGTGCACTTGGCCAACCTTCCCCCGAAGCGTGCCCAGCATACTCCTGTTGTCGATTAAGTCGAAGGGTCTTTTTTGACACTGAATGTCCACCCAACCTTCCTCTTTGTATCGGAAGGACTGAATTCACTATGGGGTCGGGACTTCGACCCTGAAAGCTATTAGGTCTCGGTTCCCTCTCTGAGGTTGATTAGAGCGCTTTTAGGGCGATCGGCCTGCATGTGGGCTTGGAAGCGCTCTCGGTGTTTCAGACTTGTTCATGGGTGATCGCCCAATTCTGGGCAGACGAGCTGGAGCAGGCTTAGCCTACCAACTAACTTGTCGAGTCCCTCTAACCTCTTTATCGGTTCTGACCCCCTTCGTGGCCACGGTTCATTCTCTGAATATAATTCTAGAAGTGTCCAACTTGGATCAACTCTTCAATCTTGTCGCAGAGGGCCCAACATTCCTCCGTCGAGTGTCCCTAATTCCCATGGTATCGATAATGTTTGCTTCGGTCTGCACCTTACAGGGAGCAACTCTTTGGAGGCAACGAGAACAACTCTACATTGCAAGCTTCGCCCATGATGCGGGCTCGACTAGTGTTCAGAGGGGTGTAGTGACTGTACTTGGGTCTGAAGGGACCTCGGTCCAACATGTGCTTCTTTTCGCGACCAGATTTTGGCTTTTCCCTTTCACCCACCTTCTTTTGCATCCCTACTTGGACTCGGTCTTAGAACTCTACCATCTCTTCCATTTGGATGTACCCTACAGCCCAAGCTTAGAGCTCGTCCATGTCAATCAAAGGCTTTTTGTACAAGTTGTTGGAGAAAAGGCCAGGCTTGAAAGCCATGATCATGAAATGCAGGGCCATCTCCGGATTCAAGTCCCGTATCTTCACTGAGATCACTACGAACTGCTTTATAAAGGCTCATCATCTTCCTGTCTTAAGTTCACTAAGGCAACCAATGTGAGGTGATGTGGCATATTGGTTGCATATTGCGCTCTGAACCTCGCAACAAGTGTAGCAAAGGAGTCAATCGTGTTTGGCGGGAGCCAAGTTTTCCAATTCAAAGCGGCTCCCTTTAGGGAGGTTGGGAAGATATGACATAAAATAGCATCGTCATTAGTAAACAAGTTTACTTGGGTGGCATATACATCAATGTGTTCGTCTAGGTTGGTTATCCCATCGTACCGGTCAACATTGAGATTCTTCCAATCGGGTGGAGGTGGGCTCTCCATTATGCCATCTATAAAAGGGTGCTTTTGGATTGAGCCACCCACGCAATTTGGTCAGGGTCCTCAACTGTGAGTTTGTTGGCGTTTTCTTGCGCGTCTTATGGTGGCGATTGGTCTCTGCGCGAGATCGTTGTGTATGATGTTCAAACTCTTCTACCTTTTCACAGACTGTTTGGTTTTGCTGGCTTTTATTCTCCAACTGTTTGCAGATCTCCACATTTTCCTTTCGAAGTTTGTCCATCTCCTCCTCGTTCTTGTTTTGTAGGGTTGCCATTTCCTAGTGCAAGGCCTGAATCAAAGGGCGATTTTCCAACAATGGCCCCACGCCATTGCCTTGATCTTCCACCATCACCCTCCTAGTTCTCACCATCGTGTAAGGTGGTGGTCGAGGAATAATTTACCTTAACCCCATGGTGGGCGTCAAAATGTTCCTGCAAAATTTGACCTTCTTCCTAGCCTTCACAAAAACAGTCTTCCCCTCCTTTAGGGTTGCTGTTCTATGTCCTTGCTTCTAGGCTGCGCCAGTGGGTGTACCTACAAAGACACTCTTACACTAAAGTCAGAGATAAAGGTCTTGATAGAGATGTAGGATTTTTAGGATAGTGATTAGGGTTAGAAAGTATGCACCTGAACCACATATATGATTATGCATTTGTTTCCATGTTACCTGATTTGTCTCCCTTCGTTGTGGAGATTCGGGATTAGTTTCCCTTATTAAGTGCTAACTTCCTTGTTACCTTATTTATGTAAGGCCGAGCTTTACTTGGCAAGGCATCTTGGTCAAAGGCTGAAGTGGCTATTCGGCTTGGCATCGAGGTGCCCAATCCGGATGGTACACATATTTTATCAGAGTTTGAAAAATGAAAATTGTCACATAAGTTACTGAAATATGTATTTCAGTCGTAGACAAATTAGAACAATGAAATGCATATTTAGGGGACTTATGTGTTAATTTGTACCCTTGAGTTGAGGAGAAGAGTAATAGTAATTTGGTGCAACACTAAGAGTGAAGAAGAAGAAGATTAGAACCTGTAGTTAAGGTTAAGGTGTGGTGGAAGGGAGAGCGAGTGAGAGCATATAGGACATGGAGGATCTGAAGGGTCGATGAGGCTCTTCATGGAGGGAACCGATCCCAAACTTCTATTCCTAAAAATACGAATGCTGATTCCATCGCCACAACACAACATAAACAAAAAATGGAGGGAATGTGGAAATGTTTAACAAACAGTTGAGTGAGTGTGAGTAGTGTAGGAGGGAAGGAAGAATCCAACAAGACTCGCTTTGAATACACAATCTTTTGAATATAGTGTATACTTGCCACTTCACACGTAGGATCAAGGTTTTGAATATCAGTCGCGGTTGCAATTTGTCGTGTTTATTGATATTGCGAAAAATTGCGGTCAAATGTGGTCAATGTGATTGATACTTGAAAAACCTTGATGTTGTGGCCAAAATCACAGTTGTAGACCATTTTTTAAAACCTTGTGTAGGATATAAGACATAGACACAAAAACAATTCATTTACTGCTTTATGTGAAATCCTACATTTTTTATGAAAAAGTTCAAATAAGGACTACTTAAAAAAAATCTATATTTGCCACTGTATGACCGAATTGTATTTTTAGAAAACATGTATTGAAAAATATATTATGATGATGGCATATGGTTTGATGTTGATGTTGAAATAATTATGGACTTATGGCAATGTTATGGGCAGCCCACTCAAACCGCACCAAATTTTAGGATATAAAAACATAAATAAAATAACAAACAGACGATTATTATTATTATTATTATTATTATTATTATTATTATTAAGGTTATAAGCACAAGTTGATTAACTTTAGAACGACCTCAAAAATTGAACAAATCGGAGGATTTAGGAGGAGGAATAGAATACAAAGTTAGATACAATAATTTAGATATTGTCGGTGCTGTTCTTCAATCAAAATTAAAGATTCACATCGGTAATCTATAAAATTCTTTAATACATATTTTTATTATGCAAATTACCAAGATAAATTTTCAATTTTGATTGATGAACAATACCAATAGTACTTTAGGTACTATATCTAAGTTTTTTTTCCAATAATAAAAGAGAAAGAGAAGCATATCTGGTAGAGATGAACCCAGGGGAAGGAAACGGTAGCAGTAGATTGCGACTTGCGAAGAGTTTCAAACAAAAAGAAAGAAGTTATGATTAATGTTTGTAACAAGATTTTAAATATGTTTTCCAGCTAATTATTTTAAATGAAAAATTTATAAATTTATGTCATTAAGGTATAGTTTGAAACACATTAATATATACGAATTCTATTTTATGTTTGATATATGTTAAAATAGAACAAAATATAGCTCGAGACTTAGAACGTGGTATATTTGAGTTTTATTTTAAAAAAGGTAAAATCAAAACAAAAAGGAACAAAACACAACATTCTTATTTTGTGTTGTCCATGTGTCAAATATTAGGTTTTTATATGGTGATTCTTAAATTACTCATAGTCATAACAGTTGAATATACATTTAAAACATTATATCATATTTAATTATTATCATTAGAAAACCAAAAGATCACCTCGTACAAATCCGCTAAACGTTATTTTTTTTTATTTACTTTTTTTACGAATCACAAGTTTTATTCATGGGAGGTAATCATGTTTTAGCTAAGTAGGATCACTATGGGCAGCAACACTTTTTCTCCAAGTATTTAATACAATTGTATATCTAAGATTCGAACTCGAGACTGCTGGTTAAATTGAACGTCGCATTAGTTAATTCACGTGTTCAATGGTCCGCTAAATGTTATTTAAAAGTTACTTTTAAATTAAAATTAAAAATAAAAGCTTAAAAAAAGTAAAAATTGTTTGCCAAATTTCATTTTTTTAACTTAAAAATTTCTTTTAAGGTAAAGTTGTTAGATAAAAAATTTTAAAAAATTTAGTTTTATTTAAAATTAGTTATCTCATCAAGTAAAAAAAGTATATTTATAAAAGAAAAAGAAATTTGTAAAATTAATTAAAGTTACATAAAAATATTTTAATGATAATAAAAATAAATAAAAATACTAAAATATAAATGTTTAAAACTTGTAATTTTTTAAAAATGTCAAAAATTGTTTATTTAACAATATTTTATTTCAATAATGATTTGCAAAATATTATATATACTTTTGTGAATGAACAAAATAGGACAAAATTTATATAATAATAACATGATTAAATTAATATGACAAAATGTTATATATATATATATATATATATATGTATGGTGGATAAGGTAGGGCATTATCATTATATCAATATGATATAGCAAGTAGTGAATCCACAAGTCAGATATTGTTCTCATAGAGGTTGAAGCAATACACAATTTTCTCTAGTAATTACTAATTAGGAAAAATAGGGCATGGATTGTTACAATGAAAATAAAAACAATATGATGGCATAAATTAAATCTACACCTATTGTTTATCAAATTTTCAAAGTTTTAAGATGACAATGATGATTAAAGTGGTTAGGGGTTCAAATTCCCTTATGTTACTCATTCTATAATTACACCCCAAGTCCAATACAAGCATCCCCATAAGCATGAAGTTCATATTTCACACAAATATATTAAGTCTAATCTCGTAGCATAAAACCCTTTAGAATTAATCCCAATATTCTAATCCTTAACTCCATTGAGATTAACCCAAGCATTAAGTTTATAAATCTTAAAAAACACATGCATCAAGAAATTCTATCTTTAGACTCATCTTAATGTAAGGCAACCAAGCTTAGCTCCAATACACATACAAAAGATTCCTCATTGTACATTTAACTTAAAATCATATCACTAACGATTAGTTAACGAAAAGCATTAGAAACATAGATGATCATTCAATCTTGTGAATAACATGCATTGAATCAAAAAAGGTTTTAATACCATTGAGCATGTAGATCAACTGATGTGGGTTGTTTCAGCTTAATTAATGGTCTCGAGTTTGAGTCATGGGTATGCAGCTGCATTAAATACTTAGAGAGAAAACTTTGCAGCCTATAATGGTCCTACTTGGATCGAGCAAGATTACTTCTAATAAAGGATACTTGTGGTTTATACAAAAAAATGATTTAATTACATAAGATTCCCATAAAGTTCATCTAACCTTAACCACGAGGGATAAGCAAAACATGATAAAAGATGAGATGAGAGAGTCAGAAATGGTGATGGATGATGACAACTCCATTGATGCTTCAATATTCTTTTCTAAGGTTTGATTCCTCAATGTTGATGTGTGTGGGAGATTTTTAGAGAGAAAATGAGTGAAGTGTAGTGAGAAGTTGTCTTCCACTGCATTTTGAATAATGGGTCTCGTAAATTAGCTTTTATATGAGTTAGAAAGAGCCCAAATGTGCAAAAGAATAAATTACAACACAATATATATTTTCATCGCTAACATCATGGCGTTTCCAATGTTGACATAAAAATATCTAGGAAGACCCCACAATTCAACGTTGATCACAACATTTTCAAAGCTGGAGTGACAATTCCATTCGCATAAGCTGGCATTGAACTGTGCATTAATTCTTTCATGGCATTTCCAATGTTGCACATCAGTGCAATCAACATGTCTTAACATTGAAGCTTGTTCCCAATATTGGACGTTCGGCCTTTTGACAAGAATTCTGCTTCTTTCATCAAGGTGTGGGATGATGCATTTAGCGTTTTAAACCATTTGTAAGTGATTTGCTTTATTTTTTGCAAAAATTAAGAGAAATTCTCATGAAACTATATTTATACATGGAAAAGGTTAAAAACTAAATCCATGCTAATTTCTATCAATTTATCTAAGGTTTCATTCTTTTCACACCTTTTCACAATTTTTTTTCTTAATAACATGCATATAAATTTATCAAATATGAATTTATCACCACCCATTTGACACGATCCATTGTCATGTTTGGGGGTCATTTCATCATGCTCGATATGATGACAAACATTATTTTTTAACAATAGTTGATGACTATACACGCTTTATTTGAATACACTTAATGAAACATAAATCAAAAGCACCACACTTGTTGAAATAGTTTCTCAAATTTGTGCAAACACATTTTCATAAATCAATTACAGTGTTAAGATGTGACAACACCAAAGAGTTGGCCTTGATTGGTTTTTTGCAGGAACAAGGAATCTATCATCATTTTTCTTGCCCACATAGACTAGAACAATATGTTGTAGTGGAAAGAAAACATCAACATTGTGTAATGTAGCTTGGGCATTATTCTTTCAAGTTAAAGTATCACTCAGTTTTTGGGGAGACTATATAGTAGCTCTAGCATAGTTTATAAACAAGACTCAATCCATCAACCTTTAGGAGTTAACACCTTATGAATTACTATATGGTCAACAACCTTATTGCATTAGAATAAAAGCATTTAACTGCTTGTTCTATGCAACCACAACTCCATCACTTAGAGCAAAATTAGATCCTAAAGTAGTGGCACGTTTTCCTTAGCTACCTAGTAGGTTACAAAGGTTGTAAACTCTATGACTCACTCACCCAAAAAATTCACATGTCCTATGAAGTAGTTTTTCATGAACACATTTTTCCATTCAAGATACAATCATCCTCAGATCAAACAAACCACTTCCCTAAACTTGTTATACCCAATCCTATATGTGATCCTTGTAACACCCTAAGGGGTATTATCATAACTAAGCCTAGATTTCTAAGAACAAAAAAGGAAAGACTTAAAAACATAGAAATAACATGTTGAAGCGACTTATAAATACAATTATATTCATGTAAGAATAATACTATAGAATACCATACATGCCCAATACACCTCATCTATCACTCGAAGGTGTCATACAAAACATAAAGAGGAATACAAAAAATACTATAAACTATATCACGTCTTCTTGCACGTGACTCCAAGCTCCATTTGTACATGTCTTCACCTATATCCTGAAAAAGGAGAAACTTAAAGGAGTGAGACATGACGTCTCAGTGAGTGCTCTAAGCACTCTACGGTTGGGTTAGACTCTTCTACTCAAACAACTTCATCACTTATCTCTCATGGCTTTAGTCTAACTAGGTCTCTTGTAATTATCCATACCTATGATCGGGTCTACACCTTTCAATAATCAGTGTTTCCTGTTAACTCCTCTCTTATTCTCACAATTGTTATACAAGCTTACTATCTCATTCTTAGCTTAAGAACTCTTTTTCACCCAAACCCTCTCTAGTATTTAAACCCTTCATGTTTAGATTTTACTTTTCTTCCTTTTGATATTTAAGGTTATTCTTTAGTGGTCAAGTGTAAGGTCACAGACGTTTTAAAATGCTTTTGACACTCCCTTAACACTCATCTTAATACCCTTATTTTGTTCTCTCTTACTTGTCTTATACCTTTCTATTACGTTATGTGGGGATTCACCCTTTCTCTATTTCATTCACAATTATTATTATCAAACTAGAACCCTCACAACACTATCTGAAGGCCTAGCCTATCACTTATCCTTGAGGTAGCAAACACAATTCTAATTACAAACATATTTATTTCACATCTTTTGCCTAGTAACTAGACATACGCATCGTTTTTGTTTCATCAAACAAGCATAACATGAGCACATATACATAATCTTGACACTTTATCACAATTACATTTTCTTACATGTACACATTACATCAATTGTTTATGAACAAGGTCATATAGACTTCACACAATTACAACGTAGCATAGTTTAACATATCACGCCATAACAAGATGCATATGCATGCTATGTTCCTAAACCACTACTCATGCACATGTGGTACCAACCTAAACTTTTCGGAAAGTAGATTAGGAGTAAATGCACAGCCATAAAAAGCGTCATCGGTACCAATGCCTTCGACTCTCGCATCCTTAACTAGTATGATATCCCTCGACGACTAATCAGGGTTATCCAGTTTTGCCAGTACGCCTCGGCTCCATGGGATTAGCATGAACCATTATAGTTTTTCCAACTAGATAACCCCCAAGGCTAGGGTTAGACAACCCATAACGGCCTCCACCAACCAGATTCCTACATACTTTCCTCATCATATAACTCAAATGTTATGATGCATGGTTACATATAATGCTTATAACTTTTCATAGGCTTTTATCATGAAACACTGACATAAGTTCATATCACACTCAATTTTCTCAAGGTAAATAACAATCACAAGTATAAACTTAACGAGGCATAAGAAAAGAAGTAATAATGAATTAACAACTGCAAAAAGGAGTTCATAGGCACAAAAAAATGGAATAACGAAGATCGTATCCACCCAGCGGGATAAGAGGTCTACCCGGCGGTCATGCCAACAGCAAACCCGCTCGATGGGTATTGAACCCAGCCCAGCGGGTCCGCGTCAGGACCCAACCCGCCCAGCAGGTCCGCACGCCCAACGCCAACACGGAATCATTTTTTGAAGAAAAGTTGCCAAAAGACTATCTAATCTATAAACTCCTTACTCCCTCAAAACCCTAATCTTAGGCATAAGGAGGGAGAAAAGGTAAATAGATGCACAAGAACAACATAAAGGACGAGGAAGAATATGGGGGAGAGTACTCACCTTTAGGAGCACGCAAAGTGAGTTCTAGGGTTTGAGTTATCCGGTTTCTATTCCTTCTCTTTCTATTCCTCTTTTTCTTCCATTTTCTCCTCATTCTCTCTAACTTCTTTCTTCTTCTATTTTGTGATGACTAAACCTAACTCTCCTTCTCTATTCTCTTCTTATAACATGTGGGTGGGTATGTGACTTAGTGGACTTTAGTCTCTTATTAGGCCCTAGATGCTCTTTTGGGTTTTATGATAACATTCCTAATAATTTCTAGTACTAAAGTGTTGATAACAATAACACTAATAATAATAATAATAATAATAGCAACAACAACAATAAATATAATATTAATAATAATAGGAACAGTAATAATAAGAAATACAATAACAATAATTCTTAAGACATCTTTTGTCTAATAACACGCGAGAATGGTCCTACTAAAAACTATTTCATGGTTCATTTCCACTACTTAAAATTTGGGGTGTTACAATCATAACCTTATTACTCCTTATTCACCTTCCCAAAACATCCTTACATCCACCTCACCTATAGTCAATGAAAATTACCCCAGTAAAAGATCTAATCGAGTTCATAAACCACCATTTTACATGTAGGACTACCTCTACATTGTGTCTTACCCTATTGAAGATCACTTGACCTATGGTAAATTATCTTCTAGCTACAAAAATAATGTCTTTCAAATTTCCAACACTTTTGAGCCATAGTTTTTTCATTAAGTTGTGAGATTACCTGAATGGGACTAGCCATTGCTGAAGAGTTAACAACCCTTAAAGCAAATCAAACTTGGAGTGCTCAAAAATTGCAAAGGGTAAAATTCCCATTGGTTGTTGATGGTTGTATAAGGTGAAATACAAGGTGAGTAGATGTATCGATCGCTACAAAGCAAGATTTATAGCTCAAGGATTCACATAACAAGTTGTGATAGATTTTATTAATACATTCTCATTAGTGGCAAAACTCATTATTTTGGGAGTTTTATTGGCTATTGCATCTCAAAAGCAATGATGCATGTTGCACCTTAACATAAATATATAATGCTTTCCTTAATGGTGAATTACATAAGGAAGTATATATGAAGCTGTCATTGAGGTACCTAATAAAGGGGGAGCACCTAGTGTGCAAGCTTAACAAATCTTTATATGGTTCAAGCAAGTCTCAAGATAGGGGTATCATAAATTCCTTTCTATCATTCTCAATAAAGGTTTTAAACAGTGTTTTGTTGATTCATCTTTATTCACTATTGGCACAAGTGAGCCATTAATGGTCTTACTTGTGTATGTAGACGACATAATAATTGTTGGCTCGAATGATGCTTTGATTCAATCCATGATAAACATTTTGGAATTGGAAACCTCAAGTACTTCTTAGGCCTAGAGATAGCCAAGTGAAAACAAGGTATACACCTCTAGTAATGCAAGTATACTTTTCAACTACTTACTAATACGGGCTTCATTGTAGCTAAGCCCCTTCCTATTCTCATGGATCTTGGTATCCCTCTTAATGACACTAATGGAGATAGCCTTTCTAATGTTCTATGCATTGAAGGCTTGTTAACACTTAATGCATCTCACAATATCAAGGCCTAATATTTTTTACACTGTTCATTAGTTGAGCTAGTTCATGAATAAGCCCAAAGCTCCATGTTTACTGACTATTTATGATTTGCTATGATATCTCAAGGGGCCACTTGGCCAAAGCATTTTTTCCCTTCCAAAACCAACCTCAAAGTCTCAACTTATGTTGATGCAAATTGGGGTAGTTGTGCAGTCTCCCTACAAGTCCATTGCAGGCTTTTGTGTGTACCTTGGAAATTCTTTAATTACTTGGAAGTCAAAGAAGCAAGTGATAGTTGCTAGAAGTTCAAAGAAGCTGAATATCAAGCATTAACAACATTGACCTATGAGCTCCTTTGGCTCAAACAACTATTGAGGCTTTTGAAATTTCAATGCATAGTGTTATGGCATTTTTTGATAACAAGTCAGCCATCCAATTAGCCTATAATCTTTCATGCCATGAAAGGTTAAAAAACATTAATATAGATTGTCACTTTATAAGAGAACATGTTTAGTCTAGATTTATCAAGTTGATACATGTTACTTCTTAGTAGCAATTAGCAAATCCACTTCCTAAAGTCCTATCCAAATCTCTATTCACTTTGTTGATGTCCAAGATAGGACTATTGGACATTATCTCCCAACTTGAGAGGAGTATTAGATATCAAATTCTATTATACAGAGTTTGTTATCCATTGTAGACTTTAGTTAAAAGACTAATATGCAATAGTTACAATTAGCTTAGTTGGAAAGAATAGAAAATAGTATAAAGATGTGTGGATGTAAAGTTGAATTATAGTTTTTCTGAGCAATATTCTTTGGTAGTAATGGAATTCCAATGATCATCCTTGATATAAGTCAATGTGGTCGAATGTAGTATACCTCAACTTGATAATGACCCTTAAAACCTACTAAAAAAGGCATGGTAACATGTTAAGGTTTTACTATAAATATGACATTTTATGGGAGAATCAATTTAGAGTTTTGCTATAATGATTAGTGTTCGTGAGAATTAAATGTTTTTAATTCTTATAAATATAATTTCATGTAATTTTTATTTTTAGTTTTTATTTTCTTTTAATTTTAACCTTTATAAATTTAAAATATCTAAATATAATTCTTACTAAGTGTTCATAAGTGGATTTGACTTCTCTAAAATAAATAAAAATAAAATAGATAATCTTAATTGTTGATGACTATATTAATAGTTAATATTTCAACACATTCGTAATTGATTAAGCATATAACGTAATATCAATTTTTAATTTTTCTTCATCAATTGCTTACTTAACCTTTTAACACACTTTAGAAGAGTTGAATTTATTCATCGGTAATTGATAACATGACTAAAAGACAATCATGCCACCTGATGTGATATAGTCATTTATTAATCACATCATCACTTAATTTAAAAAAAAAATATTTGTAAATATTTTAAAATTTATGAGGATAAGAATAAAAATATGAAAAAAAACTAAAATTACATAAATTCACGTTTATAAGACAAAAAAAGGTATTTAAACATTAAAGTTGTATTATGAACAGTTATTCTCAATTGAAAAATCTGTATAATTTCGTTATAAAAAGGTCCACTTCCCACTTCACATATTTAGGTGTGAGATAATTTGTACATTCAATTAAATTTTGGAAATTAATAGGCACACTCACAGGCTAGTGTTGAGGTATGGCACCTACAGCTCATGCTAGTTTTAGGTTCTCTAAAAAATATTTTTACTTATTAATAATATTTATTTTAAAAAATAGTAATTACTTGATAAATAATATTAACCTAAGTTTAATTAAATATTTTTTCTTAAAAAAGTTCCTCGTCCTACTTATAATTATAACTTTTTTTTCTTCCTATAAATGTGCCATTGTTTCTTTGTTCTCCATCAATTAACATCGTTAAATCTTTAATTCTTTGAGTAAATTACTATTTTGGTTCATAAAAGTATAACGCGTTGTTATATTAATACTTGAATTAAATTAAAAAAATTTCAAACAAATCCTTGAAATTTTTATTTATTCATTTAAGTTTCTAAACTTAACTTCTTACTGTCATTTTGATCCTTAAACATATGTTAAAATTTTCTTAATTTCAAAGACTAATGTGACAATATTATGCATTTATAGGAACAAAAATGGTGGTTGACTCTTAATTCTTCCCTTCATATTTCTATAGTTGTATTTTTTTTTTTTGGTCTTCTAATTCTTCTATTGAATAAAAAGTTTATACCTTACTATTTAGAATTGAAAAATATTATATAAAATTGGTTATGATAGTTTGATAGGTAATTTTACATCTTAAAAATTTTCTGAAAGATAAATTTAAAATAAAATTTTAATGATTTCAACAAATTAATTTATTTTATTAATATAAAAAAATCATCTTAATTAAAGCTCGCTTTAAAATTAAATAAACATTGAGTCGGTCGAAGGAGCGGTGCTCAACTGTGGCTGTAAAATCAATACCTAAACTATCATTATGGCGGTGACCACCATAATAATCATTTATAAAGCACATGCACTTCATGCCACAATGAAGAAAGACCACATTCTATTTGCAAGATTAACCAATGAGCAGCATTCTAAGGGGGTAGAGGCATGGTAGGATATAAGCATAAGATCCTTGAATGGATTAGCTTGAGGAATCTTGTAGGGCAGATGCTGTCTTTCCGGTATGATATGAGAAGATGGAAATGGGGCCATAATCTAGCTTTTGGTGATTGAACAAGAATGGCATGCGCAAACCTTTGTACCAATGTAACATTGAACGTTAGCTGGTGGGGATAGTTTTGAAGAGATCACAATGTGCCTCCTACCCCAAATGCTTGGTTTGGCATTCAGCCGCTACTTTGATTACATGTTACGTACGACCATGTTGTAGTTTCAACTAAAACGAAGAAAATTATGCAAGGGAAGAAATGAAAGAACGGAAAGGTGGAAAACTAATGATTTGAGAGAAATGCATGCAAACTTTGACTTGCTTTTGCTATTTTGCACCGAGGACATGCATGATGAAGGTGTTTTTACTTTTCATATGCAAAGGCCATAAGAAACTGTTTATTATGTTTGCTCAAGGGCTGAACTGCCAATGATTTTGCTCTTTTTTTTTTTTTTTTCCCTCGCTCGTTTAATCATATAAAATTAAGAGAAATAGGATGCTTAACCTTGTTTCACATATGGGTAACCAGCAAAATGAATTGAAAGGAAATCACTTTCAAAATTTGTATAATTTCATCTGATCATACACATATATAGTTCTGACAGTGTCAAGAGAAATACTAATAACTCACTCTCTAATACATTTTTTTAAACATACCCTTTACTATTAACTGAATTTTATTAAAAAATTATATAATTCCATGAATCTCATTTCATATTTAATGAATTACACTCATATAATTTTATAGTTTTCAATAAGTTTTAATCAATAATAGAAAGTATGTTAAGAGGAGTGTGTTACCATCACTTCTCATAGTGTCAATGTGACACTATTTTCCAGTTTAAGAAATCATGATTAACAATGAAGTTAGGATATACATAGTACAAGATTCATAAAAAGGAGATCCTCCATCCAATTTCCTGTTCTCAAACATATCCAAGAGGTCAAAGTAAAACACAACTTCACGTAAACAGTCTCTAGTCTATGGGGAAACTTTTGTGATCAACGTCAACCGATATCATACCTCATACAACCACTATACAAAATCAGAAATCGAAGATTCATTATTAGCGAGCAAATTACTTTAAGATTATCAAAAGTCTCCTATAAAAAAATGATTTATTATTTTATACTTTTCAGCTGCTGATCGGACTTCAAAATCAATTCACTTCATGACTGCAATAATTAATAAAGTAAATTACGCTTGCACCCTTTATTTATTTATGTTTATGTATAATGGTCATACTGAGGTTAGAACATATGATTTTATGTACAAAGGTTAGGTTAACCCTAGTGGATACATATATAATGCTCTATATTACTTTGTATTTTGGACAGAAATATAAATTGGTGAAGTACAAAAAAATTATTTGAACAAAATATATAATTAATTTGTGGGAAAAATTAAAAAGATATTATCTCTTTGAGTAGTACTTTCAATATTCTTATTTCTGTTGGTTTGTCACTGACAATACATCTCTTCTTCACATCTAAATGCATGAAGTGTGCCAATAATGTCTGAGATAAAAGATGAGATATATAATGATTATTAGATTTTTTTTGTTAGAGTATATTATTTTATTATAATTTTGTGTAAAATTAACTTTGTACATGTTAAGACAGCTCTATCATCAACCCTTTGTGATAGAGCTTTTAACGAACCCAACCAAACTCAATGTATTATAGAGTAATACTAATGAATGAGTCATTGATTTTGATGAGAGTGTTTGTAAAGCAAAAGCCACTCTTTCAATGTTTCTTTGTCTATTTTATAGGTATCATTTGTTGGGACTAATTTTAATTTTCTTATGGTGTATATGTTTCCCTCTTGTAAAATATGATTGAAATTTAAAATCAACTTTTTCTTTATTGCTGCATTTAGTGGAGTTTGTTGTTGCAATGTATTTAAAAGTACAAATAGGAATAAGACTTGGAAATATTAAATAAATTAAATTAATTTAAATTTGTTAAAAATAGTTGAATGTGGAAAATTATTTTTCATTGTGTGATATGTAATGTTAGTGAGTATTTATTGAAATATAAATAATTTTTAAATTAATTTTAATATAAAAATATTTAAATAAGATAAAAAAAAAGATGTATTTAAGAGTGAAAATATTATATTTAAAACAATTTTAGTAAAATATTTTAAGTCAATCACTTTGCAAGGGTATATTTTAGGTTGGTTTATATGGAGAAAAATTGATTAAAAACTTTGTTGAAAAAATATTTTTTAGAGGATTAATGTGGAAAATAACTTGATAATGACATGAACTTTGTTGATGTGATATTTTTATATTAAAGAGGAGAAAATATATTAAAAATTTAGAAAACATTAAACATGATATATGAAATAATTTTGTGCATTCACCAAAAAAATGATATAATTTAATGAATGATATATAAATTTTTTTAAAAAATGTTTACCTATTCATCCAGGAGGATTGGGTCTTGATCATTTGTGTTGTAAAAATATTTCATAGTCAAACTACTGATCAAATTTTGAGAAACCAATATCTGTGTTGAGGTCTTGGAGAAATTGATATTCCATTTTAATTTGTTGGATTTTTTTTTGGTAAAAAAAGGAGAAGGTAGAGTATAATTTGTATTTGCAAAACATCTTTCATATTTTATATAATAATGTAAAAGTTGAGATAGTGATGTATTTAATATGATTTGTAAGGTAACTAATTATTAGATTGTATTGAATTAGTCATTATATGACTCTTGCTTTTAAAATATAATAATGACATCAATTGACATTTGAAATCACAAAGGGTAATTATAGCTATAAATCAAGTGAAAACATTGGATATTCTAATCTGTTTAAATATCCACTTACCTATCACACTAATTTCTAGGATATACCTCATGTATTATAACATAAAGCATTTGGAAATTAGTTTTAAAATATTTGAAAATAAATTCTCCCGGTCTAATTACAAAATAGATCACGTAAAACAAATTAAACATAACAAAATTACATGATAAAATACAATCTAATAACAATGTACAACTAAAAACAAACATTTTTAATGCTCTAATGATCAAGGTGTTATATTATTAAATTATACAATTGAAGTATATTGATAGATTATGTATGAGTTTTTCATAGTATAAATTTAATTTTTTTTTAAATTTAACAATCGATTTAAATTAATTAAAATATATGTCTAGTGTATCATATATTAAAGAGAATGATAATAAAATTAAAATTTGTAATAAATATTTTAATAACAAAAATTAATTCAAACAATTGTGTCAACTCATAATTGTGTTAGAATTTGTATTGAGTAACCGAATGTTGTTATAACTTCTAATAAGTAACTAATATTTTTAAATTGTATTTAACTAGTATTTTAGTTTGGGCATTGCAAGAATAAATGTTTATTTATATAATTAAAATTTATAATAAATACTTCTAAATATATAAATTATATTATAATTAAAATTTGTAATTAATAAATATTGTAAAACATATAAATTATAGTTTAGATTTTAGATTTATGATAAATACTTTATATTGTGATACAATATATTTTTAATTAGAGAAAATAGACATGCACTAATAGTATAAAGTAGTTTTATATTGTCGTCCAATCACAAACTACCGTATATGATAAGTTTGTGACTTTTATAATAATACCTTAAACATTATACCAACGTGATTTCTAATTGGTTAATAGTGTAAAATTTTTTTACACTGACAATGCATAGTCATTAAACTCTTTTAGTTATTGATTGTTTTTTTTTTTAAAATATTGAAATTCAAGTAAAACTAAAGATATTGAAAATAATATATTGAAAGAAATAAGAAGTTAAGAAAAAATATCTAAAAACACTTTCATGAAGAATTGATAATTAAAAATGCTCTCGGAGATATATCATATGCATGTTAGGAGTATATTTGAATTTTGAAGATAACTATATATATATATAGTATATATATATTGAAATTAGTTTTTGATATTCTATTACAGCAGTTACAATTTGTTAAACCATTCAATTGATATTAAAAGTATAATAGGATATACCAGATGCATGTTAGGAGAGTTAAGTCCACCTTTTTATGAAAGGAGAGTATTTAAATGAAAGTGAATGTGAGAAAGAGTGAGGAGAGTGGAGACCTGAAAAAATAGATAATTTTACATGTTTATATATACATAGGGATTAGTAGTTATATATTAATAATTAATTTGTAATTAGGAGACTCAATTTAATTAATATGTCACTTATTGGAATTAACTCAATAAAAAATTATTAAGTACTATGTAACCCCTTTTATTTCTAATGCAATTGCAAGATTGTAGAAACACTTTAAACCAAGACTCATTCTGATGTGAGTGGATGCTTAGTGAAAACCAATGTAATATAGCTTCAATTTATTTACATAAAAATATTCAATCTCCTCACCCCTTGGTCTTTTTTTTTTGGGTGTAAATATATTTTTAGTCCCTAAACTTTTCTTGATTTTCACTTTTAGTCCCTAAACAAAAAATTGACCGGTCTTAGTCCCTGTACTTTTCATCTGTAATGTTTTTAGTTCCTGCCATTAAGTCCAACCGTTAAGTGATGACATGATAGCCACATCATCAACTAGTCTGACGTGGCTGCCATGTCATCATTTTTAGTAAATTATGTTTTAGTCCCTAATCTTTTCACAAAATTCACTTTTAGTCTCTCAACAATTTTTTGACTAGTCTTAGTTCTTTATCTTTTTACTAAATTCACTTAATTCCTCAACAATTTTTTGATTGGTCTTAGTCCCTCAACTATTATTTGTCATTGTTTGTAGTCCCTTCCATCAAGTATCACCATTAAGCAATGAAGTGGCAACCATGTTGGCAGTCACGTAATTTGCTATGTGAACTATTAGTTTGACATAGTAATCACATGATAAAATGTTGTTGGTCCAAGACGTTTTTGTGTAGTTTCTAAGGAGCTACAAATTTTTTAGCGGTGTAAAACTGCTAGAAAAGGGTTGAAAATTTGAAAAAAGAAAGAAAAAAAAGGAGATGCAGTAAACAAAATCAACAACCTTTAATTCAAATTTGAAAAAAAAATTAGAAAAGGAGATGCAGTAAGTAAAAATCAGCAACCTGTCTCGACTTTGATAGGAAAAACTTGCTTTGACTAGGTTTGAGTATGTGACTTGTGTATGTGACTCTCAGCCCCGCCCTCGTTCCTACTTTAAATTTTTTATTTTTAATTTCTTTGTTATTTATTAATTTTTATATATTTTTTGAATTAAAATATAATTAATAACTTAATATATAATTTATTTAAAAATATATAACTAAATTAAAATTGTAAAAAAAAGTGACAGGTTCCCTGCTAGTTTACCCAAACCCGATAAAACCCGGCGGGAATGGAGATGGGTTTCAAAAATATAAACTCACCTCTTTTAAACCCTAACCACCGCGCTTTTTGTGGGGACGGGGACAGGGAGAGCAAAATCTACCCTCGACCCACCCATTGCCATGCCTACATCAAAGTAGTAATCCACATGGCAAGTAACCTGATTGTCAACGTGATTGTCACATCATTGCTTAACAGTGATACTTGATGAGAGGAACTAAAAACAATGACGAACAATAGTTGAGGGACTACGACTGGTCAAAAAATTATTAAGAGACTAAAAGTGAATTTTGTAAAAAGAAGAGTGACTAAGACTGGTCAAAAAATTGTTAAGGGACTAAAATTGAATTTTGTGAAAAGATTAGGGACTAAAAACATAATTTACCAAAAAAATTTACATGTGGCAACCAAATCATACTAATTGATGATGTGGCAATTCATGTGGTTGTCACGTCATTACTTAATAGTGGGACTTAACGGTAGGGACCAAAAATGTTAACGGAAGAAAAGTATAGGGATTAAGACCGGTTAATTTTTGTTTAGGAACTAAAAGTGAAAATCAAAAAAGTTTAGGGACTAAAAACATATTTAACCTTTTTTTTTCAGAGTTGGTGCTTGATTTGCCAAATAATTTAACAATGATTTTGGTACTAATATGATAATATGTTAGTTAATATCATATGCAAATCAAAGGAAAAAATATTACAATCTAATATAATAATAATGTAGAATTAGAAAACAGTCATTTTTAATGCTTCCAATGATTGGTGTGTTATATTATTAAATTATATAATTGAAGTATATTTCATCAGATTATTCATGAGTTTTTTAAGTATAGATTTAAAATTATTTTAAATTTAACAATTGATTTAAATTAATTTAAATCTATGTCTAGGGTATCATATATTAAAGAAAATGATAATAACATTAATGTTTGTAACAAATATTTTAATGACAAAAATTAGTTCAGACAATCATGTCAAAATGAAATGTGATAATTGTGTTATAATTTATATTGAGTAACTAGTATTTTGAAATATTAATAATGTGGTAATGTTATTATAATTTATAATGAGTAACTAATAATTTTAAATTGTATTAATTAGCAGTTATATATTAATATTTAATTTGTAATTAATAGACTCAATTTTTTTTTGAGGTAGACTCAATTTGTTTAATATGTCAGTTATTGGAAAATTAATTCAATAAAAATTATCAAGTACTATGCAATTATTAACAAACTCTATCTCTAAAATCCCTCTTCTTTCCTAAGCAAGTTCAAGACTTTAGAAAATACTTTAGACTAAGCACTATGCAAACTCGTGTGGAGAACGAACAGAATTGCAACAAAAAAGACCATTTTTTATAAAATGTTTTCCAAATTGTGGGTTAGGAAAAAAAAAACTTATAGAGAGCAAAATAAGAGAAAGAACTACGAATATCACCTTCTTCAATTTTTGATTAGAATTGCAACATTAAATGAGAATTGCAGTTTAGAGCATTCATAAGAGGGGAGAACGAATACTGCCTTTTACAACTTAGTTTAGGTCTAAATTGACAATGAAGGGTGAATGTGTAGAGCTTTTAGCAGAGGAGAGATATAATATAATATAGAATTCCTCAACCCAAATTATTAGAAGACAACTTTACAAAATCTAAGAAACTTGTGTGGAGAACGAAGAGAATTGGAGCAAAGAAGGTTAGAAAAAAAAACTTATGAAGAGCAAAATAAGAGAAAGAACTACAAATATTACCTTCGATTTCAGGTAAGAATTGCGGCAATATATGATAATTGCAGTTTAGAGTATCTATGAGAAGGGAGAACAAATATTGTCTTGACAACTTAGTTAAGGTCTAAATGGACAATGGGGATGAATTGTGTAGAGCTTTTAGTAGAGGAAAGATATAATAGATTGTAGAATTCCTCAAACATTGACACATAGGCAAATAGGATGACATGACAAATAGTAATATATCAACATGGCAGTATATGGTTTCGTAGCTCAAAATGTATATATTATAAATAAATTCAGTTCTCCTCATCAGTTATCACTTGAAATAGCTAAGGGCATTATGATGCTCTCATTTGATGTCTGGAATATGAGGACGACACTGCAATTAACATTGCATATATAGTATAAACCTCACTGTATTTAATTCATATATATATATATATATATATATATATATATATATATACTGTGTTCGTTTGGTTTCTTCCTCATGCATTTAGAGCACTGACGTTAGCTTCCTGTCTATACTTATCTCTGTGTCTGAAAGTATCTTAAAAATAAAATAAACGTGCTGATATTTTAGCTAAATTTAAGCTTCTTTTTGGCACTGTCTATTTTCTCAGTGTCTGAAATATTCTAGAAAACAAGATATTTTAGCTAAATCTACACTTTTTTTTTTTGATAAAAAATCTACAGTTCTTTGAAAGTTTGGCACACGCCTGATTATATGTTGTGTGGATATATATGGTGTGTGTGTGTATAAAAGAATGACCAGATTTGATTGAGTTAAAAATACAAAAAACGGCAAAATTGAGAGAAGACAAAATCACACACACTAATTTTTACTGAAAATATTTTTTTTTCTAAGAAAAAAATGATTTAATTTGTACTCAAGAGATACCTAGTCATATCTCAAATGACACCTAGTTTCATTACAAGAAAAGTCTTAAATAGAGTTGAGAAAAGGTTGCATTAGCCTTGACATTAACGTTAAATGGACACAACCTTTCGAATGACATTTTTTTTATTTTTTACACAATATTTAAATAAGTAGCATCAGCTATAGCCGATGCTAATAAACGTTTTTGATGTAGTGTCGGCTTGAATAAATGCTGATGACATTTATACTAAATTAATGTCTGATGCAGGCCGACGCTACATTTCATTAAAGTATTGCGTCCACTTCTATAAATATTTGGACGCTGGAACCCTTCTCCCCATTTTCCTTCCTTTTCCCTCTAATTATTCTCTCTTCTTGTCTGGTTAATTTCTCTCCACCTTTGCAAGCCTTAGCCACCGTGAACGCCATCTTTATCGTGCCCTAGCCACACCCCCACCACACCAGGTATTTCAACCTCTCTCTCACACTTTCTCTCTTTTATTTGTCTAATTCGGTCTCTCTCTCTCTTAGAGGCTCTCTCATTGTGCCACCGTGCCACCATTGTGCCCCACCACGTCATTGTTGCGTAGGTAATCCCCTCTCTTTTATTTATAATTAATTTTTTATTTATAGTTTTTAAAAATATCCATGCATTGAGGTTGATTTTCCTTCATTAAAATGATTAATATTCTGAAAAAAAGAGTTGAAAAAATGTGGTAATGAGTTTTCTACATTAGAATGATTAATTTTCCTTCATTGGTCTATTATGTAAAAGCCAATGTTTCTTTTAAAAGCTGACCTATTATGAGATAAGTAATTTTAATATGTTAAAAGAGTGTATTGTTAGCATTGCTTATCATAGTAATTGACTTAGAATTCCATTGCATTGTTACTTTGATGTCTCTACCCTTTCCTATTTGTAATTTAAAATTGGAATTTGGGAGGTTAGTTATCCGTCTTTTTCTAACATTGACATGAATCACAATGGAGCTCATAATTGGCTTTTCTACAATATCCTAAAATAAGTAAAGATTATTATGATGAGTTATAAGTGACTGATATATATCCATGATTAAAGTTGTTGATGTTGCTAATGGGCCAGGAAACCTGAATTTCAATTAGGATGTATAGTCATATATAGTTGAGTGAAATGATTTATGCTTGAAAATTTTTATCCAAAAGTAAGTTTGTAGTAAAATATTATTATGAAATTTGTTAAGATTCAACGTTGGCATGACTTAGGGCAATCCTCCCTTAAAAGGGAATAAGCTTTTGAAATTGATCAAGTTAAGCCTAGCTCATTTCTAAATTCTAATATGATGTATTATAACCTATCTAGACTTGATGTTGAACACTAGACAAATATAAAATCTTGCAAACTTCATGTTCCAAATGTTCAATTTTGGCATGAAGAGGGGCTATGAAGATCCCACACATTGGTTGGACTTGGACAATCCTTTCTTTGAACAAGTTTTTGAGATTGAAGTATTAGAGCAAACTTAGTTTTACTAATTTACACCTAGAGATGATTTTCATGCATTAACACTGGTTTGGAGGTGATGCAAGTGTTGTGGTGAGGAGTGAATACAGAAGTTGGGAAATTGGGGCAGGGAAGTGGTTGCACTTGCACTTGCTGAAGCTTATGGTTGTGGCTTGGAAAGAATTCTAGGGCTTCTGAGTTTAAAGGCACCAGGGTTGCAATTGGGAATGGAAAGTGTGTTTCTTCTAGAGAATATGTGTTTGTGGGAGATGGAAATGCAACTCAGTATGACGATGGTGCAGCGATTGGTGTTGATTATAAGTCGGACCCGATGAGATTTGAGAAAGAAAAAATAGCTAAATGACTGTTGAACGAATGACCTACATGTTCAATCCCATTACTGCTCCTCTTTTTATATTAGTACTAGTAGGTTACTGTAGAAAAAAAACCTATGTCGATTGGAGTCCCGATTTGAAAGTTACGCACTGCCGATTTAGTTCAGGGGTCTAAACTGAGTTATAGTGATCTTGTGGAGATAATTTTGAAGATATTCACAATGTGCCTCCTACCCCAAATGTTTGGTTGCCATTCGACAGCTACTTTGATTACATGTTAAGTACGACCATGTTGTAGTTTCAAATTAAAAGAAGAAAATTATGCAAGGGAAGAAATGAAAGAACGACGGAGAGGTGGAAGACTAATGATATGAGAGAAATGCAAGCTTTGGCTTGCTTTTACTCTTTTGCACCGAGGACAAGCATGATGAAGGTGTTTTTACCTTTCATACGCAAAGGCCGTAAGAAACAGTTTATTACATGTTTGCTTAAGGGAACTGCCGATGATTTTGCCTTTTTTTTCACTCGTTTAATCATATAAGTTGAAGAGAAATAAGATGTTCTACCTTGTTTAATGTCACTTAGGAGTAACCAGCAAAATGATTGAAAGGAATCATTTTAAATTATATAATTTATCCGGTCATACACACTGTTTAAATAGTGCTTCACGTGTGAAATATTTTTGCTTTGAAATAGTAACCAGCTTGGACATGTATTTGAGTGCCGGAAATAGGTCTCCTTTTTCTTTTTCATTTCATAAAATCTAGTACTATGTATATCCTAACTCCATCATTAGTCATGATTTCTTAAATTAGTGTAACATTGGCACTATTTAAACAGTGTGTCTTACCGGATAAAATTATACAAATTTTAAAAAAGATTTCCTTTCAACTCATTTGCTCTAGTTACCCCTAAGTGATATGAAACAAGATAGAACTTCTTATTTCTCTTAAATTTATATGATTAAACGAGCGAGAAAAGTAAAATCATTGGCAGTTCAGCCCCTAAGCAAACACAAACTGTTTCTTGTGGCCTTTAAAT